>CAKNYM010044735.1:0-122749 GCA_932195095.1 Andricus curvator | reverse complement strand
CCAAATGATAAGAAAAAGGCGATTATTGTTCCAATACAAAAAGGCAAGGGTGATGTAAGTAACTGCAATAATAAGGGGGCTATCAACTTACTAAGCACAGCAGGCAAAATATATTCAAAAATACTTATTCGTGAGGTTATGAAAATAACAGAAGAAAATATCTGGCAAATCCAATGTGGATTTATGTCAGAAAAATCATTTGCGAATCGGAAATTAAGCTTCAAGCACATCACGGAAAAAAGTTTGAGATTGAAAAAAAAGTTTTCTGGGCATTTATGGATCTAGAAAAAGCATTCGATCACAGTAAATAAAAAAAAATATCACTTTCTTGCCAAGCATTTTGCATCAGCGATTATTTGAATTAAGAGATCATAATGTCCATTCGCATAATTTTGTTCTGTTTTCAGCGTCATCTGTGAGAGTCAACAAAATGACAGTTAACTTTGGGCTATATAGAAATGAGTTTACAGACACATCAAACTATCGGTTTCAGCTCAGTTTCGGGGGTTGCCTGAAAATAGACTTGGCCACAAATCGGGAGATTCTAATGTAAACAGTCAGGGCCGTCTAAACCGTTTCCCATTGAAATACATAATATTGCGCAATCTCTGCATGTGAGTACTCGCGCACTGCGCCTTTCCACTACGCTGCTGCTGTTTTTCAAACAAGATTCGCAACCGTCTCTCGCCCTGTGCGCTGAGAAACTGCGTGGGCCAGCAGCAGTTCTAGGAAGTCCGAGACCGGGGGTACAGAATCCGAGAGTTTCCTTTTTTCCTTTTCCACACACACAGTATAGTTAAAAGTTTGTCACAAGGAGAACCGCGGGATTTCACCGAAAACGGGTGCCATTCTGCAAAATTACCATTACATCACGAAAAATTTAACTGATCATCGTTATCGTTAACATTTAAAAATGTAACCTTTCCTTAGTTCTCTAGAAATCCCTTGATACCCTTTGAAATCTCTTGAAATCTTTGGAAATCGAAGAAAGACATTAGAATAGGTTCATAAAATTTTAAATTCCTGAATATGAATTAAATGAATTATTTATTGTTGTATATAAAACACCGTTTATATCCATATCATTGTTCGAAACCGTTTGAAATTTTAGAAATGTCTTAAAATTCTTTTGTAAGCGTTGGAAATCTTGAAATTGTGGAAATGCGGTGACTTATTTGAAATCTGTTAACTCTTCCAGGTTCCCGTGAAACCCCTTTAAATAATTGAAGGTCCTGGGTAAAATATATAAATCAGTCGTTCGTAGGGTCACTATTTCTTATATCAATTATTTCAATATTTTAACATCATTTATTTCAGTTCAGACCCAAGAAAAATGTATTTAACACGCTTATCAACAAGCATTTTTTTTTTTCATTGTAATCCCATCCATAGGAGAAAGAGGACTAAAAAGACAAAGCGGACGCAAATCAAGATAGATAATATGCAGAAACGGAAATTGCGTTTAGAATTTCCGAATGAGACAAACAAAAGGCTAGATAGGACAATGTGGGAGACTGTAGTACGCAGTAAAAATATATAGGGCGCATGGACAATATTTCAGGAAAACACTGTTAGGAGTAAAATTGAAGTGTGCGGTACTGCGGTTGTAGGAATAATATCTGGTCATGCTCTGCGAAATGATGAAATCCGCGCAGCCGTTAACGAAAAGAAACATAGTTATCTTACAGACTTGAATATTACACGTGTTAGCAAGAAAAGATAAGAATATGCAAGTATATGCAAAATGATTTTAAGGGAAATAAGAAATTATTTGAAAAATGGCTTAATGAGAAAAAAAGAGGAAATAGTTTGTGTGAACGTTAACTAAACTGTTCATAATGAAAGGCATAACTCATCCTCATCTGTGCTCTGTGTGTTCCAAATCCACTTTCCTTGAGGAAATTTAGATCCAATTCAACATTTGCTATTCTCTGCTTATTGCCTGAAGATCCCGTCGATCAGACGTTCATAGTGAATAATCCAGGTGTGTCATATGCTTTTTCTATGAGGAAGTTTGACTTCAAATGAACATTCGCGACTCTCTGATTGTAAGCTGTACATCCCGTCGACCTGATGTTTGAAAGAGTATCATCTGGATGTGTCAAACGCATTTTTCTTGAGAAAATTTTCCTGCAAATAAACATTTTCCACTTTTCAATCAATACCTGAACATCCCATCAACCTGATGTTGAAAGTGAATGCTATTCATTTTTAATACCAAGTTAAGGCAACCGCCAGTCAATACCCAGAAAGTGGCAAATCAGGTAAAAAAAGTTATGTATAGTTTATATATATTGGACAAAACAATGATATTTTTCATTTGTTATATAAATTTCTTAATATAAAACAAATAAAAAATAACAGTGATTTGTCCATCATATATAAATTGTTTATAACTTTTTCAGCTGGGAATCGTTAATTATCAGCCAAAGTTTTACGAGAAAAACGCATTATACACATCTAGAACAATTATATATAATATTATCTCAAAGTGATCTTCAGGTGTTGATGAGGGAATAGCGAAGGTTTATACAACCTCAAAATATCTCGATGCAAATTGATTAAATATTTGTTTCTAATTCTTGTTAAAACAAAGAATATTAAATCTTATTGTCGTGACTTTTTTAACAACCTGAAGTAGCCTCACTTTATCCTCCATTCCTTTTCTACATCCCTCCCATACATGCTTCCATGTTTCCCCTTCCCATTCACAGATTCTTTAATTTCTGTTGTCTTTCTTTTCCCAGTACATCGGTGTACTTTTGATGATCGGAATTTTTCTGTGCGTCACTAACAAAACATTTTTTTATTGAAAGTTACGAAATACTTTTAAAAAGAAGTGGAAAAATTTTGTAAATGGTATAAAGAACTGATTTATGAAATATAAATATCTCCCATGGACAAGCTCGTGGCATAGATAATACATGAGATAAGGAATGTAATATATATTTTAGCATGTAATAAAGCACCGGGATAATCATTAGTTACACTCTTAAACAAATTCTGCATTAAAACAGTAATCAGTTTTTCCTCGGTTAGAAGAAATGATTCTTTCTACTTTGGTCCTAACATGGGTGGTTCTTCTTAATTCTATTGGTAAATACGATAATATAATAAGATTTCTATATTTTTAAAAATATTTTTGAAGTTTTCGAAAAGAACAATTCGTTCGACGTAATCCACATTCTATCCTGATTCAAATTCGTCAAAATGCTTTGAAGTTCCGTTAAATCCTTCAAAATCTGTGGAAATATATTAATCTCAGTTCACATCTTTAAAATTTAGTTTAATTTTTTTAAATCATCTGAAGTAAGTTCATATATGGCTAAAAAAAATCTTAATTTATCAAGGAATCTCCGGATTCTTTTATCTCTTTTCTGATATACTGATTTTTCGTGTGATGTTCTGATTCTTTATGCCGGCAAGTGTCAATTCCCGCTTTTATTGAGCAGACCTTAATTCACTGTGTGATAGTGATCTGGTACATTTGTGGAGACCTAGCACAAGTTATAGGTCTAATGAAACTAAAAAATGGTATGGGAGAATTTTCCCATACATCCCCAAAATCTAATTTTATGGCCAAAAAAAAGTTTTTGTGTAGGTTCATGTGAACAATCACTCATAACTTCGCTAATTTTCATCCGATTCACATTTTTTTTAGTTTAGAAGGGGAAAATCAGACCTTCCCGACTATGCATTGTTCATTTTGTTGAAACGAAAACTGCAAAATTTCAGTTGAAAGTATTTGAAATTTTTCGATTTTCTTCATTTTTTGTGACTTTCACGATGTTTTTACGATATTATTCCATCTCTGAGATTTTTTTCAGCACAATATTTGAAAAGAAAATTCATTGCCGCATCGAAGCAGCGTTTTTTGAATGGAGTTGGGTGTAAATTGACGGAGTTGTGTGAATTTTGAGATTTAAGGAATTTTTTTCTAAATTTGAATGCGCGTAGCTGACGTGGAATTTGCATCAGGATGCGTCGCGAGGAATAAAAGTGCCTGCTTTAAAATTCGCCTCATATTGTTTCGCCATTGCTGGGCATAACGCTTATTATGAAAAAATGTATTCCCTGATAAATTACCTAGTGGAGTAATGAACGTAATCGAATTTTTCTCGAAAAAATTAAAAGTATTGCGACAAGCTGAAGGCATATAAAATTCATGAGATAAGAACTACAGCACTTATGTAATTATACATTATCTCAGAAAAAAAGTCAACTGTGTAATAAAATTTGACGATAAGAACAATTCAAAAAGTTACATTATTTTAAAAATTATGCTAATTTTTAAGAGATTCATAAGGTTCAATCGCAATAGGGTTGTTTCGCAATTTCAGATAAAATAATTTTTTAATACATAATTTTATTCAAAACGCAAGGTGCGTTTTGAATTTTTTTTCTGTTGGGTCGTTCAACAGAAAGAAATGATTGAAAATTGAAGGCGGGAAAATACTTTCTCAAGGTGGTATCGCGTGGTTGTCACGTGACTCAGGGGTTCTCATAATTATCAATGTGACGATGTGGCTTTGATGGAAAGTAACGAAACTTATGAAAAAGCGGTTAGGCCACCTAACCGTTTCATTTTCACTCCTCGTATTTCTGCACTTAAGAAGTCACAATTATTGTTAAAATACTTCGATAAAATAAATATATCTATTTTTGGTAGATTTCCTCTATTGGCTCTTACGAAAAATTCCTTTGACATTTTGTAAACAATATTTTGCGACTTCTATTTTCGACGTGCAGATAACCAAAACAAAACATCGGCACAGAAAAAAATATTTGAGAATCACTGACACATAAGCTGTGATTGGTGGAAAATCCGACCCCTTTGACGTCAGAGGGACCCTACAATCGACATCGTGATAGGAAATTCATATTTCAACATTCAAATCAAAATATTAAACAATACGTAAAGAATATGTTATGGGCGTTTTTAAGATTAGAATTTTATAAACTATGGGATCCATTCATTGGAAATGTGATATCTGACTAATTATCGATTATGAAATGCAAAAACACGTTTCAGGTTACTTGAATAATAAATGTTATGAGGCCTGTAGAGGCTAACCAATATCCTTATCACTATGGTCAACCCTAATTTTTTTTTATTAGTGTAATATGTCCTGCAGTGAGATTTGCTAAACAAATTGCTTTTAATTTTATTTATATACATTACTATAATAGTATTTCTGGTGAATATATGTTTCTACTTATCTTACTAATTTACTGTGATCTGCATCAACATTTCTTACGTAATAGGCACATATAAAGCACCACTATATAGATCTAGCACGAATTAAATATCTATATGATAATTGCTAAATCTTGATTTCTTCTTCTTAGGAAAAACTTAAGATATTCTTTTAATGAACTTTATATAGCTTATATATAATTTTCTTCCGCAATATATAAATAAATAAACTATAAAGAAATATAATCTTATTTTTCTTGTTACAGAGTTAAGTTCACAGTCGGAGGGTTCACGCAATGGCGCCCATATTCCTAGCGTTCCTCGTGCTGGAACTTCTTATTCTCCTAATAGACGACAGTCTGCTGAAAGGTCCAGGTCCAGGTCTCCTCCTGGCGAGATTGATCCTGCTGGATTCCATTATGCCGGGCTTAACCCTGTCGAGTATGATCCTGCATGGTTTCCTCCTTCTGAGTTTGATCCTGTCGGGTTTCATTATGCCGATTATCATCTTGCTGACTATCATCTTACCAGCTCTTCTTCTCCGGCCAAGTCTTCTTCTTCAAAGCCTTCTCCACCTGCCAGATGTTCTCCTTCAAAGCCTCCTCCTCCTACTATATCTACTTCTTCAAGGCCTCCGCGTCATCCCTACATGCGCATTGATCCACCTACTAGGCTTCCTTCTCGTCGCAAAGATGGATATGGTCTTGAACATCTTGCATTTATCCGGCTTACTTCTCGCTTGAATCCGCACCGAATATTTGAACTTAGAAGATACACTTTTCCAACTGATAAATCAATTAAATTGAGACTAGGAGATCATGACAGTGAGCCTGTGCCAACTCATGAACAAATTGTTATGTCGACATCTGATGGTGAGGTATTTGCAATATTGGAGAGTACTAATGCACTTATTGGAATTTATATTCATGATAGAGGTCGTTATATGAGACGGGTTAAAATAAACATGGAAAGCGGAACGGTTACCTATTTGACCAAAGAAGAAGTCGACGAAACTCCCGTAGGTTTTCAACGCCCAATCACAAAATCTTTTCGAGTGAATCGAGAACATTAAGTGTAAACCGCAGCCCTTCACATCATTTATTCAATCAAAAAAATGCAAAACTGAAATGTAATATTGTTCAGGGAGTTATAATTATAAATGATAATAATAAAAAATCTATGTGTTATGTTTCTTGAAGCTACAATCTTTCGTCAGTGCCACAGTCAGTTTTTTTAGAAGCAAATGAAAAAGTTGGGTTTAAGAAGAAGTCAGTATAGCGCACTCCAGTTGATGTTGAAAGGAGAGAAGGAAATTATGCTTTCTGGGATCATTTAAATGATATTTCAGGTACTAGCGATCACGAAAAATTAACGATTATACTAGGAGATATGGATAGATAGGTTGAAGTGCAATTCGGATGTACGGACTGAAAGCTATGTCAATTTAGTGATCCAAGAAAAAATTTGTGGTACTGCGGTTCTGAGAAGAACGAGTGTTGATGTTTCGTGGAATGATAAAATCCGCGTCACCGTTAACGAAAAAAAGCTAGCGTGTCTACGAAAGTTTAATATAACACTTCCTGGCAATGACAAGAGTAATAGACTTTAAAATAATTATAGAGGCAAGAACGGAAAAGTAAAAATGCTAGTTACAGGATGCAGGATGCTAGTTGCAGGATGCGAAAGCTAGTTAAGATAAGAAAATGCGAAATGATTTTGAAGTAAATAATAAATTAGCTTGTCAATTGTAAGTTATAGAAAATCAAGAATTAGAGCTTACGGTGTACAAAAAACATCCGAAATGCATGGAATATAGTTATAACGTAAAAGAACATATCAAAAATCAAAAAAGAATATTTTTATTACAAAAAGAGTTTCGTGTGAACAATAGGGAACCTGCTCTCTATGAAAGCCATAACCCATCATCATCAGAGCTCTGTGCGTTCCAAATCTATTTCCATTGATGAAATGTGGCTCTAAATAAACACTTGCCACTCTTGGATCATTACCGCAAGATATTGTCGGCCTGACGATTAAATTAAACAATCCAGGTGTGCTCAACGCGTTTTCCTCGAGAAAATTTGGCTTCAAATGAATATTTTCCAATCTCTGATCATTACCTAACCTTCCTGTCAACCTGATGATACAAGTGAATGATCCAGGTATGCCAAACTCATTTGGCATACCAGCCACTGCGGAATGGGCGTCTCCGACTTCATATATGAGGTGAATATGCGGGCCAAATGTTGGTGTGTAAAAGTAAACTTCTTCCATTAGAAGTTCTTGATACAATCTGGTCTAGCAGCGGAAAAGTTCTTCGTGCCTCTAAGTGCTTTTTTCACCTCTCCGGCAGTGATTGGTGGACATTCCTCCTCAGATTTTATGAGGTTGTCGCAAAACTCCTTGAAGCGGATGATATTGTCAGTATCTTCTTTCAACTCTAGTGTTTTCGGGATCTTTTACACCTCTCTCCGAAAAGTCCCTACCTCCTTGAGCTTAGGTGGATTTTTTTACAGAAGCAGGGAGATTGCTGAAGAGGCGCGATGGGTTAGCGAGAAACTGTTGATTCTCCCTTATCCATCTCTCCTTCTTCCGTATTCTCCTCCTTGTGTCAGAAAACAGCCGTATTTTGTCAACAATATGCTGCTTGATTGTCAGCAGGTTTGACTTGTTTAGTGTGTGATTCAAGATCCTTGATCTGTCTTGCCCATCGAATTTTCTTGTTCAGTTGATGCAAGCGTCTTTTGGTCTTTTGATGCATCGTCGGATTTAGCCTTCGATTTGAATCAGCCAAAGCTCTCGCAGCACCATAAACTGAGCAATTGATGGTCCATAGGTCGGACTCTTGCGAGATATCTCTACGAAGGGAGGCATCCATTTCAGCAAGATCTTGGGGCTTAGCAGGGACTTGCATTTTAATGTTCCTCCTTGTATTGAAATTGCGATCATCTCTCAGTAGGTGCCTGCTTTCTGCGGTTGGTCTTGATGTCCCTTCCTCATCTGCGTCTCCAGCTTGATCAAGCAGCGGTTGGGGAAGCACTCCGCGTACATATCCATTTTTCCGGAGGTTGTCGGCTTGATTTCGCAAAGACTGATGCGAAAAGTGCTGAAGCTCTGGGTGTTTCTGGCACCACAGAGTGTGCATACGCGCCATAAAGCCTCCGCGAACAGAGATAATGCTAGCATCGTAGCAGTCTAGCACGTCATCCCTGAGTTGATCCGTCCACTCAATGTGGGCGTTTCGCCGTTTCGTCGTCGTGTTTCCATATAAATTTTGTTCAGCACCCCGAACTCTAGGATGATCGGCATGTTTGTTGACTCATTGTCTGGTGCTCTGCGCGTTTTATCGATTTGAACCGCATGTAAAACATTTTGGTGTTTTGGTGGTTCCATTGTTGTTTCCACGAGCAGCTAGGAAAAGGGTTTGTCCATCCTTGTAGAGCCCCGCTTGCAAGGATAAGGCTGGTACTCTGAGAGGGCACCCGGTATCCCAGAGTCGCCGTTTAAGACACCTTACCCAGGTGCCATTCAGCTTTCGGCACGGTTGTTACGCCTTCGCTTAGAGGTTATTCCTTCGAGACCATTGCTGGACAATTGTCTGCGACTGCTTATTAATCATTGTAACCATATTCAGCAGAGAGCCTTGGTACGAGGACCCTCTATCCGCAACCCGAGAACGCGTTCGGTGGCTTTATCATAGGCTAGGTCATAGGTATATGTTTGAAAATATGTTAATTTAAAAAATATAAATTAATATATATTGAAACAAGAGTTAAAGCTCAAGAAAACTCTTGAAACAGTTAAACTTGTTAATTTCAGAAGGGTGGGCTGGCTGCTACATTCCAAAAAGCCAATTTACTGTGAATCAAAACATCAATCTTTATAATTGAATCCTTTGCCAACTGCCCCTTCAATCTCATACCTTTAAAAGAACACTGTCTTAATAATACTTACTTGTCTTTCAATAACCGATTCTACGAACAAACCTCAGGAGCAGCAATGGGATCTCCAATCTCACCTGTAATAGCCAACGTCTTTATGGATAATATAGAAACTAAAATTTTCAACCAAAGCAAGCTTAAACCGAAATTTTGGTGCCGCTACGTTGACGACATGGACTAGATAAACTAAACAAGTTTTTCGATTTCATCAATCAATTACACCCTCATATTCAGTTCACCATGGAAATTGAACAAAGCGGAAAATTGCCTTTCTTGGTCGCACTAGTTTACAAAATATCTGCTAACACATTAGGACATGAAGTTTCCAGAAAGCCCACCCATACAAACAGATAGCTACATGCCTCCTGCCACCACCACCCATCTCAAAAGCAATCGATCATGAACTCCCTTGTATACATAGCTGTCTTCATAACACATAACGATAACTCACAAGAGAAATTACAAAACGTTAAACAAACAAATAAATTTATGAAACAATAAAAAAATACACTTGAAACAACAAGTCGACACAACCTACTGAAGAAAGAGAAAAAGTATCACCATCCTACCGTACATTCAAGGTATCACAGAAGAAATAGGAGGAATTCTCAACAAACACAATATACAAACCATATTTAAACCACCTGAGAAAATAGGACACCTTCTAAACAACTCTAAAGATAAAAAAGCACCTCTCAGTGATCCAGGAGTATATAAAATCCCTTGCTTCACGCAATCAGCACTAGCTGAGCATCATATCGAAACAGGATACAGCATTTCACTTGGCAAAATAACCGTCATCGCAAAAACGTACAATATTTTTTCAAGAAAATACAAAAAAGCAATCGAAAACTTCAAACGCCCTAATAATATCAAAAGAGACAATGGATATAATACCAATCCGATTTGGCTTTCTGTCCTCTCGGGTTTTTTTGAAAAAGACTTGATTGGCCAATCAAGTTCGACCAGTCCCCACGGCGGGGCGAAACCCAAAAAACCTCCAAATTTATTATAATGAATCATCGTGAAAGCATTCAATGTATTATTAAAATACACAAATGTCGTCCACGCTGCATTAACCGCTTGTGTATAGTATCTAAATAAGACTTTGAATTGCAGATGTTAACTAACTTCACCTATTTGTGACACATGGCATCTTTCGAAAAGTCAGAAGATCAATATTAACAAAGTTTTAATGCATCTGGAGCAAAATTCTATATGCTTCAATGGATTTTTTTCAACTGTCATAGTAGACAAGAAACAACCAAAACAAACTTTTGAGCTTAAAAATTAAACAATTATTTTAAATAACCTAATTTTTCACTGTTTGATCTTGCATTCATGAATGCATATGCTAAACCTAACCTCACTCGTTCATAATGCGTAGATTCTTGTAAAATCAACCGCGCCGCATTTTCCGCCACGCCGCCTTACCCGCTTTTCCTCTAAATCGTTATAATACATATTATTTATTAAACCTCTAAAATTCTTAACTAAAATAAAATATATAATATACAATAATATTCTTTGTGAAGTTAGAATTAGAAATAATAATTATAATAATAATCCTTATAATAATAATCCCTCGAGATAAAGGGGCTAGAGGCTTGCTGAACTTAGTGTCTTCATCGCAGAACGGTTCTGGCTACTGCCTGCTCAGTTCTAAATAGCACAGATTTTCTTATGCGACTAGTACATCAACATGAAGTCGTCAATGCTGCGGCGTTTCTATATCGTTCCGCAGATAGGGCCGAAGAGGAGCTTGGCCTCCCATTTGATTCCAGCGACACTACACATGGCCTAGCATCACTAACACCTTTGGTGCTCAAAAGTCGTGTACAGGAAGCAGAACATACGCTTCTACTAAGAGAACTTGCTGACAAGCCCCTTCATGGTAAATTCTACGGCATTATACGTAGAGAAGAGCTCTCGATGGGTCTGTCCAACATGTTTCTCAAGTCTGCTGGATTAAAATCGGAGACTGAGGGATTTCTTTTTGCCTGTTAAGATGGCCTTATAGACACCTTAGTTTACCGCGAGCGCATAATGAATATACCTGTAGGCGATACCAACTGCCGAGCGTGCAAGCAAGAGCCAGAAACACTTGGACATGTTCTCAGTGGATGTTCAAAATATGCACGATACGGGTACATAGCGAGACACAATGCGGCTCTAAAAGTGTTATATTACCATCTGAGGCACTTCTATGGTGTTGATCTATTGCCCGTCTTGCCATACGCCCAGGGGGAACTCGAGTCCGTTGTGGAGAATGATCAGTGTAAGATCTACTGGAATTTCTCATTCTCTACCACTCAACGTATCAGTGCTACGAAGCCTGATATTGTCCTCCAAGATCTGAAGAACAAGATCATTTACGTGATTGCATTCTCGGCACCAGCCGATGGTAATATCACGGCAAAGGAGGAAGAAAAACGGGCGAAATATCAAGCACTTCTTTTCGAGCTGAGCAGGCTCTACCAAGGCTTCAAAGTCCATCTTGTAATTCTCATAATCGGCTGTCTTGGAGGTATGAAAGCTTCATTTATTAGCCAGCTCAACAAGATTCCGGCTTGCCAGCGTCAGGCTCATTCCATCGCGAACCGGATGCAAAAGGCTGTTCTTCTGGGATCACTTCATCTGGTCCGTCAACACTGTTCCTCATAACATTCTACAAAGATTGGTAGCTCTAAAAAAGTATCCAGAGGTGAAACTTCATCTCCAACTGTCCCGTCTGCCGCGTAAGATTATCCGCGGCTAGAGACCTGACTCCAAGGAACAGTGTTGCCCGATCTTATCTCGCGTAAATTTCCCGCTCTTGCTTACCTTCTAGGACAGAAGGAGCAGAAGCGGATGACGTACACGTTCCAGTTGCGTCGGGATTGGTTGGTTTAAAGAACCATGATCGTAGCTTCCGGAGCCTACAACTTCTCACATATGAAGAAGTATATGTTTCATGGTTCTCAATGTTTTAATATTTCGCTATGTCCCAGTCATTCAGTTATAACTGTTTAAAGCAAGATGTTTGAGGAAAGGAACTGAAAAACAACATTTTCAAAAATTATCTTTCAGAATGTATTTCATGTTATAGAAAAATAAGTGAAAAATTGATAATTACACATTCTTAAAATAAAAAATGTGCCTCGGCCTGGTATTTCTTATTGCGATATTGCAAAATGAAACTCAAATTTTATTTATCACGGTGACTTTAATATTTATTCCTTTTTTTTGTTATAATTATTATTCTTAGCTACCCTGAAAAGTATATCATATCAATAAATGTATATTAATACAATTCATAATATGCATTGGTTTTAAAACATACGTACTTTCATTGTCTTGTTTTTATAGTTAAAAAAGTGCGCTTCCTATCAACAAAAAAAACGAATTTGTTATTAAAAATTGTATTGCAACTTGTGTCGTTTTCCATAAATTGAATTTGTTTTTTTTCCAAGTCATTTTTTATATTTAAAACAAAAGTATGCATCCTAGTATGAAGTAGTTCTGAGCGTAGATATAATTTAGGCAAACCATTTTGTTAACCAAAATGTTATTGTAGTTTGTGTCGTTCTTCTGAAAAGTTAATTTTGTTTATATCTGCTGTATTTTTATGACGAACATTCATACAAAATTTTAGATCTTCTGTGTGCCCAGTTGCAACCTAATCCGATGAGTCTTTTAAAATTTAGGACGATGAATATTTTAATATATAGTGTACAGCTCTTTGGCATATCTAGAAAAGTGTTTCTACAAATGTGGAAAAATTATAAAATCAAAAGTAAATACTACTCATTGAATCTAAATTGAGAGCATATTAGTTGATAAATAATAATTATGAAATGAAATAAGAACTCCTTCAATTTTTCCTGAATAGAAGTTGAATGAATATATAGATTTTGCTTACCTTGAAAAATGTTTTTAACCAGGAAAAAACCAAAAATTTCTTTTCGGTTTTATAGGCAACGCTCAAATATTCATATTGAGATTTTTGACTGCAAAGAAGAAACTTCTCGTGCCCGCAGCAGTTGAATTAAAAAAAGTAATTTCTTTCTACAAAATTATGTTACCAACAATAAGTTACTTGAAATTATTAATTGCGTAATACATTTTTTCCATTTCTTTATAATATTTTTTGTTAAGTAACAATAATAATAACGGTTGGATTATATTCTGTTGCAAAGTATTTGGTTTATTAACGTGAGAAGATTCCTTTCCTTAATGAGAATAATTCTAATTTTTGTTACAACTAAAAAACACCGAATCTGTGTACTTTTGATGATCGGAATTTTCCTGTGCGTGACAGAAAAAAAACAAATTTTTTTATTGAAACTTATCAGATTAATTTAAAACAGAGTTGACAATATTGTAAATCGTATACAAAACTGATTGATGAAATACAAATATTTCATTCTAAGATATAGGCTTATGTGACTCATGAGATAAGAAATATCAGAATAATTATTTGTTACACTGTTAATAAAATTTTTCACTAAAACAGTTACCAGTTTTTCCTCACTCAGAAAAAATGAAGATTCTTTCTTCTCTTGTCCTAACATGGGTGTCTATTCTTAATTCTATTGGTAAATATAATAATATATATATTATATTTTTGATACTATATAAAATGAGTGTAAATATAGTTAACCGAAATCTTAAATAATCACGAAATGTCCTGATTTTTCTATCTCTTTTTTGATAACATGACCAAAATTATGTTTCGTTTTGAGCTGCCAAAAAGATTGAAATGGATGACGAACTTTTCGATCAGATTATGAATATAAAAAATTTGTCAAAAGAAAAAGTGAATAATGAGCAATACTTTAAACAATCCTGCAATTTCAGGAATTGCGATTTCTGTGGTGCTAGTAGACATTGAAATTACCTCAAAATGCTGTGAAATATTTTGAAAATCTATTAAAATCTTATAAAATCATTAAAAATTTTCTGTGAGTTATCGATCTTAGTTCAAAGCAACATAGCATTTTTTTTTGCGTACAAAATTTAATTAGCTTCAAATATTGTGAAACGTTTGATTTATTTTACTCTACGGCACGAAGTAGGAGATGCCTATGTGTTTATGAAATAGGAATAACTGACAAGGACAAACTCAAGGCGTATAAAATTCATGAGATAAGAGCTCCTATAGTACATATATAATTATGCATTATCTCACAAAAAATATCTACGATCGAAAAAATTAGAGCCAGTAAAAAGTTTTCAGTAAAATCAAAATTGTTGGTAAAGATAAAGTTTGCAGAGTTTATTATTATTTTTATGACATTTTCCGATTCGACTCAACTTCTGGATGATTAATTACTCCAGCAGTTTCACGGAAAAATATCCTAAATGGAACCTCACTAGTTTTTATACAATGTAATACATGCATGATAATTAACTTTTGATTATAATTCAATTTATCTAACAATTATAACAATTGTTCTTTATCTGTTGGAGTTGGACAAATGATTCTAGCTTGACTGATTACGGAATCTTCGTCTGGATTCAAATGACAAAAATATCTACTAGATTGCCTTCATCAATTCTATTATTAGTATAGCTTTTAATTTCCTTCTTTATTTCAGATTGATTTTTATCTTCATCCTCTTAAAGTGCTTTGTTGATAATTCAATCTCGTATTATATAACATTTTCAACGATTATTCTCAGTTTTCGGAAGATTACTATAAAACTTCTCCACATTTTCTACTTATTTCCGTTTGTCTCTCCAAAGTCAAAATAATCAAATCTTTTAACGAAAATAAATTTATCTAGGGGAAAAACACCAATAACCAAGGGTGCACCAGATGTCAAGGATCATCAGATATTTTTATTGAAAAATAATGAATTATAATCAATATGAAAATCTATATACTCATTATTTTTAGAAGAGGAATTAATAACGAATTCAATATCTGCAATAGAGACCCTCATGAAATAGACAGAAAGTCGCCTTTTCCTTAATATGCTATGTTAGTAAAATTTAAATTTTTAACCGAAAATTCAGTTACTTTTTGATTTATTCTTTATGTCTGAAAAGTACTTTAATTATTGGGAAGAATCAAGCGTTTTTTCTCGAGAAATGGTGCCTTCGAAATGGTGGCTTCGACATTTTCGTTTCTGAACTAATTGTCGATTATGAACATTGAGAAAACGTTTCAGGACAGGAATTTTGTGAGCTTCTGTATTGGAGCGTAACCACCTTTGTTTTCTAAATAAAGAAAACTGGAACAAAGTGTAGTATATCCTACAACGAAATTTGCTAAACAAATTGTTCTTTATTTTACTTATATACATTACTGTACTAGTATACCTAGTTGATGGTATTGATAAAATAAGATAACCTGCTTCTTTAGGTGATAATTACCGTTAACAAATGCATTTGCAATTTTTATAGATTTGTCTCTAAAAGTCTCGCTCAATGTTAAATGAACATTTTCAATATCTGTGCTACTTCTCTTACCAATTTTTCTGAGCTGTGCATCAACTTTTCTTACGTGACTAGGCATATATTGGAACACGACTACAAGATCTAACACAAATTGGATATCTATATGAGTGTTCATTAGATTAAAAATAGTCTCATTACATGCAATAATTACTAAATCTTGAATTCTTCACTTTTGGAAAATGTAATCCTCTTTTTCTTGTTGCAGAATTAAGTTTACAGTCCGAGGGTTCACGTAATGAGGACCCCCTTTCTGGTGTTCCTCGTGCCGGAACATCTAATTCTCCTGATAGAAATCATTCTCCTGAAATATCCAGGTCCAGGTCTCCTCGTGACGGGTTTTATCCTGCCATACCTTCTTCTCCAGACAGATTATCATATTCAAAGCCTCTTTCTCCGGCTGGGTCTTCTTTTACAAGACCTCCTGGCGAGATTGATCCAGCCGGGTTTCATCCTGCTGACTATCCTCCTACCAGCCCTTCTTCCCCGGGCAGGTCTTCTTCTGCAAAGTCGTCTCGATCTGCCAGGTCTTCTCCTTCAAAGCCTCCTACTCCTACTAGGTCTACTCGTCCAAGGCTTTCTGAAGGTAGGTAAGGACACTAGGAACACGTTCTTGTGCTTATGATTTATGCTAAAAAAACGCCGTTCATATTTCTATAAATTTTTTTAATTCCTCGAAATCCTTGAAGATTCAAGAAAATCCTTTAAATCTTGCTACCTTCCTTGAAGTTTTATTTCCTCGAATTTAGCTCTCTAGAAATCCCTCAAAATCTTTGAAACTCCTAAATCAGAATCCCTTAAAATTCGCAAAATATCTTTAAATTCTCTCGAACGCGTTAACAATTTTGAAATTATTGAAATCCATTGATTAATTTGAAATCTTTATATATAGTTTTGATCACCTGGTTTCAAGATCGTGAATTGAGATTACATCAATTTTAAAAAATGCTTAAAATTGTTTGATTTCTCATGCTTCAAGTTTGAATTCACTCATTTTCAAAGCCGCCAGTTCGAAATCATACAATTTTAATCTTTCCTAAATGTAAAAAATAAAGTTGAACAATAAATTTACCTTTATTTCAAACTGCGGGATCACAGTTTGAAAATTCATTCTTTAATTCAAAGACGAATATTTGTGCGGAAACTAAAACTGCGACTTTGTTAGTAGAATAATTTGTAAGAATATGTACATTGAGACTTTTTACTGCTAAGAAGAAACTTTTCGAGCTCGCAGCGCGTGAGTTGGAAACAATAATTGTTTCTGCAAAATTGTGTTGCACAATTATTTATTTTAACATTTTTAAATGCTTTATGAAACTGATTTATGAAATGCAAATATCTCATGCGAACCTCGAAGCATACGTAATTCAGGAGATAAGAATTATCAGAATAATTTTTATTCACACTGTTAACGAAATTCTTCAATAAAACAGTAATTAGTTTTTCTTCAATTACAAAAAATGAAGATTCCTTCCACTCTGGTCCTAACATGGGTGGTTATTCTTAATTCTATTGGTAAATATATTAATATAATATCTCTATATTTTTCCAAACTTTTGACCGAATCCATTTCAAATCAGGCAGGTTCTACACTTGAAAATAAAAAAAAACTTATATTTTTTGCCAATTTTTTGTTGAATTTGTACTATCATAAGGAAAATACCTTGTGAGTTTCATGCGGGCTAATTAACTTTTGTGGCCAGGAGAATTTTTTTTCATAAAATCGAATTTTCACATTTTTCTTGAAAACAACAACAGATAAAAAAAAATGTTTCAAAATAGTATGCACATTTGAAAAAGTTGTACAAACAGTTTTCTCACGCATTTATGATATCTTGTACCATTTCCGAGAAAAAAATTCAATTTTCATTAAAAAAAAATTCTCTTCATTCCTGGCTTATGGAAATACCTACCATTTTTCTTCATTATTTAAAAAAAATATTCGTTCATATGAGGAAAACTCGATGTGAGTTTTACGTGGACTGAACAATTTTTATCATCAGAAAATTATTTTTCATAAATTCGAATTTTCAAATTCTTTGCAGAAACAACTCTAATGAAGAATCTGAATAAATAGATAATAAGGATCTGAAAACGTGGGTCCAGGTATTATTTATTAATTTTTTAAACTGAGATTCAAACAAAGTTTTTATACATTATTGAAAAATACCTGGATACATATGAAATATATTTGAATGTATTGAATATAAAAACTTTTCAGCAAAAAATTTGAAAATTCGAATTTATTAAAAATAATTTTCTGATGATAAAAATTGTTCAGCCCACGTAAAACTCACACAGAGTTTTCCTCATATGAACGAATATATTTTTTTTTAATATTGAAGAAAAATGGTGGGTATTTCCATGAGCCAGGAATTAAGAGAATTTTTTGTTTATGAAAATTGAATTTTTTCATTTTTCTCGGGAATGGTACAAGATATCATAAATGCGTAAGAGAACTTTTGGTAGAACTTCTTTGAATGTGCAAAAATATTTTCTCAACATTTTTTCGTATCTGTTGTTGTTTTCAAGGTATTTTCCTTATGATAGTACAAATTCTACAAAAAATTGGCAAAAAATATAAGTGTGGGTTTCTTGAGAAAATCGACTATTAACATTTTCACAAAAACCGCCGTCATTTTGTTAATGTTAAAGATTTTTTTAATTTTCTGTGAAAAGAAATCGTAAATATCTCAATTAGTTTAAAATTTATAAGAGTCTAAAGAAAAAATTGGGGTTTTTTGAAAAACAAAGCCAAAAATTCAAATACGCATAACTCTGTAAAAAAAATATTTTTCGCGAATCGCAAAAATATGTATCGCCTAATTTCCTCTGAAAAACAAAATATTTTGTCCCCAAAAGATTCTGCAACTTCAAGTGTAGAACCTGCCTGATTTGAAATCAATTCGGTCTTTTCTAGGATTTGAAAATTCCGTGAAATCTTTTAGAATCTCTTAAAATCCGTAAAAATATATTAAAATCCCTTCAAATCTTCAAATTCTAATTCATGACAAAATTGGAAATTCTGAAAAGTATGCAAACGAATCAGCATATTGTACAGATCGTACTCTATTATTTAAGAAAAGAGAGCTGGGGGAGCTATATGCGGAGTCATGTTGTGATGGAAAGGGGTGAGAATTGAGGGCTGGTACAAAATTCAATTAGAATCAAATATTTTAAAAGAAAGCTTGGTTGTTTTTAGTCCACGATAGCTGGTAACAGATATCTATGTGGTTATGAAATACAAATAGCTTGCAAGGACAAGTGCAAAGCATATATAATTCATAAGATAAGAGCTATGTGTATCTAGCTATATTATCTCAATAGAAACATCATTAGAAACTTCGAAAATGTATTTTTTTTTAAAAGAGGGAAATCTTGTAATGTTGATTGTACTGATGACTTTTTGCTCACAGAGAAAGCTTTGTGATGGTACCAATTTCGAAAAATGTTTAATTCATTGACTTGAACCTTGCTCAATTTAAAATTACCTGATGCAGTGTTCTAAGCATATTCATAGTCCGGATGTATGTCTGTGTCAGTTTGTATTGTGTATACCTGTGTTTATGTGTGGATGTCACACTTTTTTGTGAACACAATAACTTGAAGACGGTTGCAGCTGAATTGATGAAATTTGGAGAGCTTATTTTCACGACTAGTATTTTGAAACAGCCCGAGGGATTTCTCAAAATATTTGAAAGCATCTATAAGCCTTTCGAGAAATGTAACGAGATGAAATTTTTAATTTGAGCACATTTGACTCATCTTTTACATATTTAGTTCTTAGTTTACCACCTGTATCAACCATTTCCGCCAAATATGACACAGCTTGAGCAAGTTGGTATCTTCCCGTGAACAAGATTTTTAAATCCCTGTCAGTCATTTCTAGAAAATCACAAATTTCATCTGATGTGACACTTTTGAGAGAAAGTTTCCGACTAAGCCATCCTTTTTCTTCTAACTCAGTAGACAAAGTATTCTGCACATTTCTTTGACTATGCATTCTTTGCAGAATATCTTCAAAATTGTCTACATCAGATTGAAGTCTTTTTTCAAAAGTGTTATTGAGGAACGACGCGATTCTGAGGTATGATCCAATATTTGCTATCAGTTTGATGTCCATTTTGTGATCGAAACCGTTTTTTTTTCTTTCGAAGCAGGAATTAAAACTTTTAAAAATTTCCTTCCTGTAACTTTTCTTTTATATCTCGAAAACCGCGATCAAAAACAAAAATATCAACTTGTTTCAAGAATTTACGCAAACCATTTGGATCTTCAATAACACTTTTTAGAATTTCGGCATCATTTTGATTATGAAGTTATGCTCTAAGCATTTCAACAATGTAGCCGTCAGTCGGGCGAATAGTGAAAGGTTTGCAAAGAGGAACTTTTTTCTGCCCAGAGTAAGATTTCCTCTGATATTCATTATGAGTGCTCTTCTGATGTCTGGCGTACGTTCCGTTGCAAATTAAAAATAATTGATCGTCGATGCCAAACAATTTTTTTCCATTGTGTAATTTAAACGAAAAGACTACGAGTGCATGGATCATCAAACGGGATTGGCTGTTTCACAGCGAGATCAACATCTCTTTAAGAGCATTGAGTTGTTCCCAATTCAATCCTGTAAATACTTCTAATTATTTTACGGAAAGACTATATTCACCTAATTTATCGAATAAACTTGATTCACTCGGTATAGAAAGGGTTTCCATTACTTTGTAAAACACTAATGTTGTGATACTTGATGTGTCAGAATGCACCTTTAGGAGACCAAGATCTTCATGGAATATACGATTTTTGATTTATAAGCTCGGTAGCACCGATTTCCTTGTGGTATGTATATTTTCTTCTCAATATAAGACTTCGTTTGAGCTTCTTTAGGAATCGTAGTTAAATTCATCGTGGAAGAGCTGAGGCAACAATATTTGTGAGTTGCGATAGTCCGCTGAATAGGAAGTTGAATACGTGCAACATCAGAAATTTAATCATTTTATTTGAGTTTTATTTCAAACGTTGGATCATTAATAATTATTGATTCATTGTCGGAAGAACAGGTGTTCTTCTCGTCAGAATTAGAGACATTATTTAGATTTTTTTGATTAATAGGGATTCGACAACTGTGGCATAGAATGTCATCAACAACTATTATTTGGTTTAATGAAAGAGTTTCCATATCAAAATTTTGCCTAGATATCTAATATATTTTGCAACTGTCTTAATGATATTTCCCGGTTGGACAAAAACTTGAAAAGTTCTAGATAATTAACCCACTGCTACACTTTATGATAGCTGTAACATTGAAACACGATACGCTGTAGTATTTACAATTAGAATGATTTCAAAATATAAACGATATCTTACAGAAGCGCTCATTCTTCTAAAAATAAAGACTTTTAAGGTATAGGAAGTCTATAATCATTCAAAAAATGTCCACTTTACCTTCTCCCTCCTTCACTTATTATTCCCACTCCCAATAAACTCAAGGTACCATAAGAAATTATAATAACTGTCATAAAGAAAATGTAGATTGGATTCCGAAAAATTAATTCATCTTTCCGGATGAATTCAATACCAAGGGTAACTTCATATCCGGAAGAACTAATTTTCTAGGAGAATTTTTGGGCTCAGGAAAAGACCCTGACGTTCTTGGTGAAAACTCATGTCAGATTCGTATTGAAGGCACCAATACATGAAGATATGGCGCACTGCCCTTTTTCAGATGCTTTCAATACCAAGGGTGATTTCATGCCAGAAAAAGCTAATTTTCTCGGAAATTTTCTGCATCTAGGAAAAACCCTGACGTGCTGGGGGAAACTAATGTCAGATTAGTATCCAGCGCATCAAAAGACATAAAGATATCATGCTGAGATGTTTGCAGATGATTTCAGTACGAAGGGTAATTTATACCCAGAAAAGCTGATTATCTAGGAGATTTGCGCGTCTAGAGAAAAACCTTGATGTGCTGAGAGAAAACTTACATCAGATTCGCATTTGGCGCAACAAAATTTATCCAATAGTTTTTACTGTGTAGAGATTACAATAAAGGGAAATTAGCCATTTCCTTAATATATGACGTTAGTAAAATTGGAAATTCTAAACCACAAATTCAATTACGTCTTGATTTATTCTTTCTAACCAAACATGACTGCAATTATTGGTGAAGATTCAATCGTTTTTATCACGAGAAATTGTGCCTTCGAAATTGTGGATATCAATTACATAATATCAATAAAGCTTCTGTATTAAAGCATCACTATTTTTTTCAATAAAGAAAACCAGAACAAATTCTCCTTATACTTTCAGGAATTTTAACTACGTCTTTAACTCTTCTTGTTTAATTATCGAATTACAACCCTTCTTCGTTTTAAGTGGTATCTTTCAATTACATTAGCGTTAACAAATACGTTTGAAATAATTGCTAAATCTTCATTTCTCCTTCTGAAAAAAAACTTTAGGTATTTTTAAACAGTTTCTTATAGCTTATGTAAAATTTTCTTCTGAAGTATTTAAATAATTCAGCATAAAAAATTAATCATACTTAATTTTTTTTAGATAAATTCCCATTTTTCTGATAATTTTCTTTCGAATTATTGTTCTGCTGGTTCCAAATTAACAAAAAAATTATAATTAGGCATTTTGACATTTCGCTTCACGTACTTTAGGAAAATGTATCTAATCATCTTCTTCTTGTTGCAGAGTTAAGTCTACAGTCCGAGGGTTCACGTAATGACGCCTCTATTCCTGGTGCCTCTCGTGCCGGGACTTCTTATTCTCCTGATAGAAATCATGCTCTTGGAAAGTCCAGGTCCAGGTCTCCTCCTGGTGAGATTGATCCTGCCGGATTCCATTATGCTGGGCTTCCTCCTGCTGAATATGATCCTGCATGGTTTCCTCCTTCCGAGTTCGATCCTGCCGGGTTTCATTTTGCCGGTTTTCATCCTGGTTACGACTCTCCTACCAGTCCTTCTTCCCCGGGAGAGTCTACTCCTTCAAAGCCTTCTTCACCTGCCAGGTCTTCTCCTTCAAAGCCTTTTCCTTCTTCTACTAGGTCTTCCCGTTCAAGGTCTCCTCCTCTTCCATGTAGGCGCATCGATCCACCTACCAGGCTTCCTTCTTATCGAAAATGTGGATATGGACTTGAACATCTTAAATTCATCCGTCTAACTTCTCGGACAAATCCAAGCCGAATATTTGAACTTAGAAAATACACGTTTCCTACTGATAAATCAATTAGATTAAGAATAGGAGATCATCGAAGTGAGCCTGTGCCAACTCAAGAACAAATTGTTATGTCAACATCTGACGGTGACATATATGCAATTTTAGAAAGTACTAATGCTTTTGCTGGAATTTATATTCATGATAAGGTTAATTTTAATATGAGACGGGTGAAGATAAACATGCAAAGCGGAACGATTACATTTTTGACCACGGAAGAAATTCACGATACGCCAGTGGGTTTTAAACGCCCAATTAATAAATCCTTTCGAGTGAAGCGATTAAATGGGGCGTAAGCCGTAGTCCTTTACAATACTTATTCAACCAACAAATATGGAAAACCAAAATGTAATATTGTTCAGGGAGTTGTAATAAAAAATAATAATAACAAATCTTTGTGTTATGTTTTCAAAGCTTTAGTTTTTCGTCAACGTCCCAGTAACTTTTTTCAGAAGCAAATACAAAAGTTGTGTTCAGGAAGATCATTCAATGTAGCGCGGATCAGTCGATGGTAAAAGGAGATAATTGAATGTTGCGTTCTGGTATCTTTTAAATGATATTTCTGGTACTTACGATCACGGGAAACGAATCATTTTACAAGGAGGTACGAATGGATGGGTTCGTGTGCAAAGCGAAAGTTCGGACTGAGACTAAGGTAATTTTGGAGACCCAAAAACAAATGATAGAGCAGATTGGCAAGCTTATGCTTAGACCAGGGCATAGACAATGTTTCAGGAAATCACTGTTAGGAAGGCGACTGAAGTCTGTGGTACAGCGGTTGTAGGAAGTATTATTTTTTATGTTTTGTGGAATGATAAAATCTGCTTAGCTGTTAACGAAAAGAAGCTACCGTATCTAAGAAAGTTGAATATCACACGTCTTGGCTGTGACGAGAGTATTAGACTTTACAAAAATTATAGAGGCAAGAGCGGAAAAGTAAAAACACTAGTTAAAGAATGCAATGCTAAAATAAGAATCCAGTCAAGGTGAGAAAATGCAAAAATATTTTTAAAGAATTGAGAAATTATTTTGAAAATGATTGAATAAGAATAGTAGAAAAAGTAGTAATAAATAGTTAGTCAGAATTAGGAATAGCAAGGGTGAAATTGTATTGGATAGGGATGGTGAAAAAGACGGTTTGAGATATTTTACAAGAAATTAGGTGGAGGAAAGGTAGCATAACGACTGCTAAAATGCTTAAAAACAGTAACGAGTATTTGCCTGACGTAGGGAAGCAGCCAAAACTTCCATTTCTTTACGTTAAGTTATTGCAAATAGAAGGGAACTTTTGTTTATATTTTCTTACGTTATTTCTAAATGGAATCATTACCAGAACATCGCTTCGGCCTGATTTTATAAATTAATGATCGAGATGTGTGTGACTTGGGTGTGTCAAGGAAAGTTGAGTAGGTCCGTGAATGATAGAAAATGAAGATTGTCCATTACAAATTTCTTCAACTCTTCAGTGGTAACGAGTTTTCGTTCTTCTTCAACATTTAAACTACTAACATGAAAAAAAGTATTATCAGCTTGTTTTTAAACTTATAAGGATATAAATTTCATAAGATTCTGAAGAAAATAACAAAAGATTTTTGAATATTTCAGAAGTATGAAAAAATAATTAAGAAGATGAAAAAACATTTTTTTAAAAAGGATTTTACAGTATAGTAGGAAAAATTCGAGCCTTGTAAAAAGATATTTAGGACTTTTAGAGGTTTGGCAGAAATAAAAAATATTTGACAAATTTTCGGAAACTCTTCCAAGTTTTAAAATATTTTACATCTATGAAAAACCTCTTGAATTCCTAAAGATATTTCTAGCTCACTTGAATTTTTCTTGAAATTTTGAAAAATCATTCAAAATTTAAACAAATTGCCTTAGAATCTTCCAAATTTTCCTAGGAATTTTAAGAAAATTCGTTTATTCACTTAGAATCTTTCAAAATTCTTTTAAAGCTTCTAAAGTTTGGTTTTAAATCTTTTTAAAAAATCTGCCTTTTTATAAACTCTCGAAAATATTTACAGGCTACGTCACGCCGTCGACCTTCAACAGTGATCGTGGTCCAGCAGGTCCCACCCAGACCTGTCAGTTTATCTTAATAGACATCCTTGAAATCACCCTACTAATTCATCACTGATTTCACTGATTTCAGCCATATCGAAAAAGAAAAAAATTATATACGTCATTCGATATACGCGATTTTTAAAACATAAAGGATGTATTAACTCGCTTCAGTTTCTGCTCACGTTAGTGGGCCTCATCAGTGAGTTTAGTTAAATATATGAAAATTACATAATTCACTGCAGGGACGCAATTTAAAATTCAAAATGCCATTCCTTGGTTGATATCGTAGTTGCGAACGTATATGACGGGGAAGACAGGTAGCCAGACTAAAGGGGACGGGAGGGATTCCAGCCATCAGTCTTCCCGAAATCTCAATCAGGACCCTTGCGGCTCTGGATTATTAACCCTATCTGGGGGCCCGTAGGGCCACCTTCCGGGTGACCCACCTGGGCTCCGTAAAGGGCCTAGAAGCGTCTGGAGACGCTTCCAATTAGCCTATTAATGGCTGAGGCGGGAATCTTCATGATGCAGATTAATTTGCACTACAGCGATGGCGCCTTGGCGTCTTTATTCGTGCGTACGACAGTGGTGCAGGCAGGGCATAGTCGTGAAGGGAATGGATGCGATTTTGGTTCCTAAGCTCTGCTTCAGGGACCTCATCGTTATTAGGTTGAGACTCAGGGGCAGGAGCGGAGAGAGTTTAGATGTATATATCGCCTCGGGTAATTTCCCGAGCGTTGCTCAGGGGACCTTACATCCTAGAGAGGTGGAGGCTCTGGTTCAGCACTGCCAGATGCATTGGATTCCTCTGCTGTTGGGCTATGACGCAAACTCGAAGCATATAGTGTGATAAAAGCACAAACATCAACGACAGAGGATGAGATTCAATTGGATACCCAACGGGTATTAAGCTGTAGATTCTCAATCATAGTGATAATCCGACATTCCAGATTATAAACAAGAGCGAGTTTTTCGATTTGACTCTATGCTCGGTAGAACTGAGAAGAGAAAGATAGCGGGCTTGAGTGTCTCTAATGGGAGGTCTTTCTCGGATCACAAATATCTTGTTCCGGTTAGCTACAGGAACAACGGTGGTTTCAAAGAGCCGAAACCCCAGGAATACACGTTGGGACTTATATAAAGAGAAACTCAAAGGCAGACTTGTGTGATTTTCCACAATCTACGGTACCGTAGGTGAGTTAGAGCACGGTGCGAATTTTTTGCGAAGGGTTCTGGGTAAATCATATGAGAAGCCTTACAAGTACAATTAAGTCTATAAAATTAGCAGAATTGTGGAACACTCACCTAGAGAAAGTCCTTAAAAAGAATAGAGCGTTGTAAGACAGGGCGGACAGAACTAAATTGCCTTCAGACTGAGACATCTATACAACGGCCCAGTATGAATGCAATAATGGTACATTATGTAACAAGGGGCGAAAGGAGCAGATTTTCCCTGCGGGCAGAAAATGCCCCAGTCTCTGAGAAAAATCTACTTTCATCCCGTGTTGCATATAGCATTTTATTTCACTCTCGACAGTGACCACTTTTCGGCCCTGAAAATAGGGGCGGAAGTAGCATATATTTCCCGTAAACCGCATTTGAAAATTTTACTTTTGCTTTGCAAATTTTACTTTGGCCCGCAATTTTTACTTTCGCTCCGCAAATTTTACTTTCACCGCGCTAATTTTACTTTCGCCCGCTAATTTTACTTTCGCCCTGATAATTTTACTTTCGGCCCGCAAATGCGATTTACGGAAAATATATGCTACTTTCGCCCCTATTGTCAGGGACAAAATGTGGCCATTTCAGTCGAATGTTGAATCAGCTGATAAGCGACCACTTCTTAGGTTCTTAGCGAACTCAAACCAACCGAGATAAGCAAGGCTGGAGCCAAGAGAGGAAGAAGGCCCACTGGAATTTCGCAGCCAAGATATCAAGAAGGTGAAATAGATCATTGGTCCTTCTGCCCTTTTAAATCACCAGAAACAGGTGGCATCTATCCATTGCCCTTACAAAACGTCATGAATTCTGAAGAGGCTAGAGAAGCTGGTCGATAGATGTATCAGCCTCTCTGCTGCTCAGAGGGCAGCATGCTTTTCAGGCAGGCTTTGGCTATAGCAGGATAAGCATGGTCTGGGTGCAGGACCATTTCGCTGGTCCTACCACCCACGCAAATTCAAGTTTTTTTTTACCACATATTTAGTGCAGAATTTATTCAAAATTGTTCAACCAAAATTAGAATTTGTGCAACACCGGAAGTACCTGATAACTCAAAACAACACTGGAGGGGCCAGCGAAAAGTTTCGCTGGCCCCGACATTATCCAAAATCCACTTTATATGAGCGTATAACTTTCGTCTTAATTTGTTCAAATTTGTGCAACCAACTCCAACCTCTAAAAACTGCCTTCTATGGATAATGTCGGGGCTGGCGAAACGTTTCGCTGGCCCGTTCATTATGTTTGCCGAATAGAGGGTAGTTTTTAGGGGTTGGAGTTGGTTGCACAAATTTGAAAAAATTATGACGAAAATAATACGCTTAAATATAAAGTTGATTTTGGATAATGTCCATCAGGACATGAGTTATTAGGTACTTCCGGTGTTGCACAAATTCTAATTTTGGTTGAACAAATTTGAACAAATTCTGCAATAAATATTTGGCCAGAAAAAAGTTGAATTTGCGTGGAAGGTGGGGCCAGCAAAATGGTCCTTCTGGGTGCCCGTCCCTGAATATGATCCATATTGCGAGAATAAGTGGCTATCCCTATAAGATAATGCTATATCATGTTCACATCCAAGGTTTAAATATATATTTTTTGCGGAAATGATCAAAGTATTACTTCATAGTTTAAAAGAATAAAAACTACTTGTTGGCCTCTTATGTGCATGTAATTCCATGAGAATGAGGGGCCAATTTAACTTTTAGCTTATGGCGCAATAATTTATACGCAAGAAGGCGATAAAAACCAAATACAACAGCATTATTTGATTGAAAACATGCAATATGGATCACATCCGAGCGGGAGGCATCTGAAAACATTTAAAGTTTCTTAAACTTTTTGGTAAACTTACGAAATTCTTTGATATGATTCAAATACTTTTTAATCGTTAAAAATTCTTTTGAATCATTCAAAGTAACTTGAAACTTTTAAAATCCTTTGAAATTTTGGTAATTTCTGTATATACATTGAAATAAGTAGAACTAATTTTAAGTACCATAAATATGAACTAAATTGAACTTAATGAATAGATTTTAAATAAAAAATTTTATAACCCTTAGAAATTTTGAGAATCCCACGAAATCCTTTAGATCCCCTCTTAAAGTCTTTGGGAATCATAAAAAATTTATTGAAATCACTTGCATTTCTTTGAATTTCTTGAAATTTGTTTGAATCTTTTAAAATAACGTAAAATATTGAAAAGAATTTTAAAATTCTGTGAAATCCCTCAAAATAATTTGAAGTCTTCAATGAAATATGTAAATAACTTTTTCGTAGTTTCTCTATTTTCAAAAATGGAAAATTATTAATTTTCAATCACTTAGTGATTTGAGATTACTTTAATTTGAAATTTTAAGTAAAAGAAAGAGAAGGGTTTTTTCTCTCATTAAAAATTCAAATTTTTATTCATTATTATTCATTCTGTTTTCTGAATATTTTTTACATTATTTGTATGTTTTTACAGACTAAATAAATATTTTTCTGACTGATGAGGGCCCAAAACAGTGATCGAAATGTTTCAAAAATAATTATCGCATATCTTATTCTAACCTTCATTTCCATGACTGACTACGCTATTTGAAAAACTAATTTATGAAATACAAATATCTCATCATGTGCTCAAGGTATCTGTGATTTATAAGATAAGAATCATCAGAATAATTATTAGTCATACTGTTAACGAAATTCTTCAATAAAACAGTAATCAGTTTTTCCTCAGTTAGAAAAAATGAAGAATCTTTTTACCCTGCTCCTAAAATGGGTGGTTATTCTTAATTATATTGGTAAATATAATAATATAATAATATATCTATTTTTCTCCAAACTTTTCTAAGATTTCCGCAAATAACAATTTCCCGACGTAATCCGCATTCTGTCCCAATTTAAATCCATCATGATACATTAAATCATGACAAATATTTGATTTATTCTGAACTCCTTTCAAATTTTCCAAACACTTTGAAATCTGATAAATTCTTTTTAAATAATTTAAAATCATTTCGAAATACTTCAATATCCTTTAAAATTTCTTGAAATCCGGGAACATATATTGAAATCCCTTAAAATCTTTGAAATCCAGTGAAAGTAGTTGAAATTCCATGAAATCAGTTCAAATAGGGTGAACAGACGTCTTGATTTAAAATTTTATTACAAACAATTTTCATGTTTGGAATTTTACAAATATTTAAGAATAAAGAAAAACATCGCATTACTTAAAAAATTGAAAGTTCTGTAAAGTGTGCAAACGAATTAACATATTGTACAGATTGTACTGTACTATTTAAAAGAAATAGTGCTGGGGATGTTAGGGGCGAAGAAATGTTGTGATGGAAAGTGGTGAGAAGTGAGGGTTGCTTCGAAATTCAATTAGAATCAAATATTTTAAAACAAAGTTTGCTTTCTTTCACTCTGCGATATCTGGCAGAAGATATTCGTGTGGTTGCGAAATACAAATATTGCACAAGGACAAGTGCAGAACATATATACTTCATAAGATAAGAACTATAGTGTTTATTATATGTATGATCTCACCAAAAAGTTTTACGATGAAAACAATTCGATCGAGTAAAAAGTTTTCAGTACAATTAACATTGTTTATACTGTTAAAATTGGCGAAGTAATTTTAAAAAATACGTTTAATGCTTGAATTTATCAAACTGTAAAAATATATTAAAAAGGGAAGAAGGAAATGTTGTAGCTTATTATGTTGATTGTACTGATAACTTTTTTCTAGGTGGAATTTTTTCATCATAGATGCTTTTAGTGAGATTTCACTTATTTTGCTTTCTCATAGAGGAAGTTTTGTACATGTAAGAATTTTGGTAAATTTTACATTCATTTACTTAAACCTTCCTCAATCGAAAATGTCTGATATAATGTTCTGAACATTTCTGAGAATATTGATTGCATTTTTTAACACCTTATAATATTCTAAAAATCGGGTTTTCATACTAAAACTTTTTTCATTAACATAATTCCAAGTTGATGCAAAAATATAAAAGATGTCTTGATTCATCTCAGATGTCACCTAATCTTTGGTTATTTTGTTGTTCATGATTTCCTGATCAACAGTTGTCCTCACAAAAATCTTCGGAAATAAGGCGATTAGCTAACAACCGAGGTGAAAGATTGATTTTCGGTATGACGATTTATAAGTTTTTGGCAAACACTGCTTAATGTTATACACTGAATTAAACAAAAAATCGCTCTTCTTTCTTATATTTTATTTTGGGCTTGCTGACAATTTCACAATCCAATCCGGTTAGTTTCCTCAAATAACTTTTTCCTCTGAAGATGATACCAATCACTCAGTCCACCCGCACCAGGCGTTGACTAGATGTGGAAAACCTTTTTCAGGGAAGTCTCTCACCAGGAGATTATCCTGATCACTTAGTTGACTAAAACAGTCTAATGAATATGCAGGCATTTTTCATGCAACTCTTCCGTGGAGGTTTCTCATCAGGAGATCCTACCGACAACCAGATCGATCACAAATATCGAATCGTCATCCAGGTATTTCCCGTGCAACTTCTCCGGGGAGGCTGGCGTCAAGGAGATTATACCAATAACCTGGTTGACCAAAAAAGTCAATTTGATATCTAGGTACTTTTCGTGAAACTACTTCGTTGAAGTTACCGACCTGGAAATCATTCCGATCATAATCTCCTGGTGGGAAACTTCTCAGAAGAAAGTGCTTGAAAAATACTTGAATATCGAGTTAACTTTTTTTGTCGACCTGGTGATCGGTAAAATTTCCTGCAGGTAAACTTCACTGGAGAGGTTGCTCGAGTAACACCTAAACATCGTTCAACACCTGGTGTGGGACGACCTAGTGATCGGTAACATCTTCAGTAGAAGATGTTATGCCACAAAAGTCAAGCGTTGACCATGGTAACAAAATATCCAAACATAAGGCAATTCCACGAACAGCCACTTGCAATGTATTTTGTGGGAAGTGCTTTGACATTGGAAATCCCACCTCCGCCTGAAAATAAAACCAACTAAATCCACTTTCCATCATGTTATCTCATATGGACTTCACTCTACACGCATGTTCGAAACGCATGATTGAAGCGCAGAGAATGACTATCCGCGATGGTTCATCTGATCCTCCGCGGTTGGTCGAAATGAGTGAAAATAACTAACAAGATGATTTTATTAACCATCCTGACAGGATTCCTTGATGATCCTCTTAGTGAATCTAAACTCTCTGGATATTGACTCTCTAACTTTGATTCTAAATTGTTCTCTCTGAGCTTCTGTTGTTACCCGAATATTGTAGCCACGCTAACTTTTGAAGAATTTGTCCAATCGACTCATCCTTTGCTAAACTTTTTTAGGTCCCAAAATAATATGGAAATTCATTAAGAATATATGTTAGATCAAAATTGGAAAAAGTAGAGTACTTTCGAAAGTTGAAAAAAAATGTTGCTAAGAGTTCTAGAAATTGTACTCAAAGTTTCTGGCACATGATAAAAAGACTTGCAAATTAGCTAATGGCTACTGTCTCTGGCTACGTATTTTATTTTAGACTACTTTCAGCAATTTTTATCTCATACTTCATTTGAGCACGTCAGAGCAAAGGAAGGCTCCTCAGAGTCGTGAGGAAAAACGAGATAACTATCGTTGCGCTGTCTTATTCTTCAGGCATTCTGCGTAAGACTTTCTATTTCTAAAAGTACTTGTCTCGTTTTTCCTCACGACTTTGAGGAGTCTTTCTTTTGCTCTGACGTGCTCATTTTCAAACTGATTCAAAAAAGTACTTGAAGGGCATCAGGTAGTTTTCTTCTAAGACTACCAAAAACAATTCCTGGAATAATTGCCCTAATTTGAAGGTATTCTGGATTGAAAATAAGTTGATCTACATTTCATTAATTGCCTAGATCGGTGACTCGCTTGATAGAGTGGGTGGGTTAGGAGTAGCCCAGAGTAAAATTCATGAAAAGCCGACATTTTAATTGTAATACACCATATAATTGCATAAAAGTAAGGAGAACTAATGATACACTGTTCGAATGTTGGCATAAAAGAGTGGGCATCGACCCCGCTCAATTAAGCCCAGTGAAGCGAAAAAAAAGTGATGGGCGAAATAACACCCCGGTCTAATACATTGACATGTCACAACTAACAAATGTCAACGACGTGTGCCTACCAATTCGGCACACGCAGTTGGAACGCGAAAATTTACTTCAAGTTTTACCCCAGACAGAAAAACAGGAAACTACCTGGCAACAGTCGTATACCGCTCCTTGCTCATAACATCTTAGATTTTAGTAAATAATTTTAGTAAATAATTTTAGTCTCCATGCAATCATGATTTTTCCTTTTCGCACCACGCGGAACGCCTCTCACATGGAGTTCAGAATATCGAGTGAACGAGAGTTGCGTCAAGTTCCTTCGTCCCTTATGAAAGTATGGACGCCACGCGCGTGTGTTCTCTGGAACTGATGAGAACGAGAAAGAGCGATAGAGAGCGAGAGAGAGACGACTGCCAGTAAAGGTGCCTGCAGCCTGTTGACGCCACAGCGGTTTTCGAGTATTTTTGAAGCCATCCGTCGTCTGCTACCCCCCAAAGTCCCCAAGTCTATGCTGACTTCTATCAGCCTGCAGATCTCCCGCAGCATCGTGATTTTGGTTCCTTAGGAATCTCATCCACTGCGCATGTGCTAGGAAACCTCCTCTTCTCAGTCGCTGGCGAAATAAATGGTCCAGTACAGCCAACCCCGCAGAATCTGACAGGTGTTTTTGTAGATGGTTTATCCACCCCTTTATTCATTTCATTTGTTTCATAGCAAGTTAAGTCAATTTTAATAATCAAGACTAAAAATCAAATTATAATTAAAGTTTTGAAGTGGTATTAGTCACAGAAACTCAAACAGTTCTGACTAATACTCTGGCCATTTGCAGACGGCCTATTTAGTGGACTCATTGTTCTGAACTCATTTCCCCAGTTGATTTTGAAGCTAAAGTACTAGAAATTTAAGTGTTTTTTGCGGAGTAACGTATTACCCCGTCACAATACATTACTGTGCTAGTATACTTAGTGAATGGTATTCATAATAATGCTAAACTGTTTTTTATGTGACAATACATTACCGATAACAAATTCTCTATTTCTTGTTGCAGAGTTAAGTTTACAGTCCGAGGATTCAAGTAATGGCGCCCCTGTTTCTGGTGTTCCTTCTGCCGGAACTTCTTATTCTCCTGATATACATCATTCTCCTCAGAGGTCCAGGTCCAGGTCTCCTCGTGGCGAGTATGACCCTGCCGGATTCCATTATGCCAGGCTTCCTCCTGCCGAGTACGATCCTGCGTGGTTTCCTCCTTCCGAGTTTGATCCTGCCGGGTTTCATCTTACCGAGTATCCTACCAGCTCTTCTTCTCGGGGCAAATCTTCTTCTCCAAAGCCTTCTTCACCTGCTAGTTCTTCTCCTCCAAAGCCTGCTCGCCCTATCAGGTCTTCTCGTCCAAGGCCTCGTCCTCTTCCCTGTAGGCGCATTGATCCACCTAACTGGCTTCCGTCTTCTCACAAAGGTGGATATGGGCTTGAACATCTTGAATTTATTCGGCTTACTTCCTATAGAAATCCGCGCCGAATATTTGAATTTAGAAGATACATTTTCCCCACTGATAAATCACTTAAATTGAGACTAGGAGATCATCTGAGTGAGCCTGTACCAACTCAAGAACAAATTGTTTTGTCAACATCTAATGGTGAGATATTTGCAATATTGGAGAGTACTAATGCTCTTGCTGGAATTTATATTCAAGATTCGAGTATGAATATGAGGCGGGTGAAAATAAACATGAAAAGCAAGAAGGTTACTCGTTTGACCAAAGATGAACTCAAAGAAACTCCAGTAGGTTCCAAACGCCCAATCAAAACATTCTTTGAAGTAAAGCGCAAAGATGAAGTGTAAACCGTAGTCCTTTACATTATTTATTTACTCAAAAAAATGCAAAACTAGATTATAATATTGTTTGTGAATTCATAATTAGAAATGATAATACTAATAAAAAGTCTATGTGTTATGGTTCCCGAGGCTTTAATCTTTCATCAATGCCCAGTTAGTCTGTTTTGGAAGCACATGAAAAAGTTTGATTTAGGAAGATTATTTATTATGGCGTACTAATTTAAAGTTTTTGGTAAAAGAAGAGAAAGAAATGATGCTTTCTGGGAGATGTTAAATGATATTTTAGGTACTTGCGATCACGGGGAAAGAATCATTCTACTAGAAGATATGAAAAAATGGGCTGAAGTGCAACGCGTAGGTACGGACTGGTTGCTTGGTCATTTTGGAGATCTAAAGACGAATCTTACATAGGGCAGATTGCTTGGCTTATGTACAGAAAAGGGTTGCAAGTAAACTACGTTCTACATTTAAATACACCACTATATGAAGTAATACAATAAAGTTTCAGAATAATAAAATTTGCTCTTTCATTTGAAAATACATTTTCTCAGATCAAGACAATGTACACTTTTTTTGAGCATACGGTACCAAGTATTTATTTATTTGGACCATACTTTAAGGCGCATGTCATTCATAAGATAAGAGTTATCAGAGGAAACATTAGGTATACCGTTAATGAAATTTCTTATTGATACAGTAATAAGTTTTTCCTCAGTAAGAAAAAATGAATATTTTTTTGCTTTGGTCCTAACATGGGTCGTTATTCTTAATTCTATTAGTAAATATAGTAATATAATAATATATCTATATTTCTTCGAAAATTTTTAAGGTTTTTGCAAGGGTTTTCCCTTTAAATTTGTTGTGTGATGTCCTGATTTTTTATTCCCGGAAACGGCAAATAGTCCTTTTATTGCGCGAAACTAATTTATGTTTCATCTTTAGCGGCCAAACATATTAAAATAGATGAAACTTGCAATTGAAACTCCTGCAATTCTAGGATTGCTATTTCTTTGGTTCGAATAGAAATGTTTTGTCCTATTTGGAGGTTTTAAGAGTTGCGTAATTTTGTTTTGTCATTAATAGGAATAATGCTAATTGTGGAACCATTTATTCCCTCATAAATTACCCAGGAGAGTGATGCTCGAAATCAAATGTCGCTTGAAACAGTTACAAATATTGTGACTTTTAAATTTAATTTAAAAAAATTTGCATGTTTGCAACTTTCAAAATATTCAAAAAGAAAGAAGAACATCGAATTGCTTAGAAAACTGAAAGTTCTGAAAAGTATGCTAAGGAATTAAAATGTTGTACAGATTGTACAAAAAATTATTTTAAATCGTCGCGACTCCGTTGTACGTGATGTAGACGGTCACATTAGAGCAGGTGTGGCTGGGTGCATTGTCGTGATGCAATTTCCAATTTCACACCTGCTCCAAGGTGACCGACTACTTAACGCAAAAGGGCGTCGCGACGATTCCCAACCCCTTTACAGTCGCGACTTGGCCCCAGCAGAGTTTTCTCTATTCCCAAAAGTTAAATCCTCCCTCAAAGGACACCACCATGGGACCCCAAGTTCCGTCCAAGAAGCATGCACGCGTACCCTTAAGGACCTTCCAGAATCCGCCTATCAGGGAGCCTTCAAGTCGTGGAAAAGCCGCTGGCAAAAGTGTGTCGACGCTCAAGGGATGTGCTTTGAAGAATTTCAAGTTTTTGTAGCAATATCTGAAATGAATCTATTTTTTCGGAACTTTTCCCGATACTTTTTATACAAATCCTGTATTTTACTTTACGATACCCAGTAAGAGATATCCATTTGGTCATGAAATACATATACCTCACAAGAACAAGCACAAAGCTTACATCATTCGTAAGATAAGAACTATAGTATATATGTAGTATCTCACACCTACGATGGCGAAAATTCGACCAGATAAAGAGTTTCCAGTAAAATCAACATTGTCTATTAAGTCAAGGTTTGCCAAGTGAAATGTTGTTGATAATCGGAACAGAAGGGTAGCCCGAGGTGGATACTCCAAACTGAGGTAAAGTTTCCGTGGTGAATCGCAGATACCTCCGGCGGACTCCCCTAGTGGCAGCACGTTACAGGCCTGTAACCACAGCAAGTTTACCTCATTTTAGTATACTCAGCGGACTATAAACCTGCTTTAAAGATTACCTGCAAGTGGGAAGATGGTCGTGGCGGTTAAGGCGTAGGCTTTCAACCCACTCCGTCGGCTTGCGGGTTCGACTCCCGCCTGGCACTCTGGAAGAGCCTCGGCGGCCCATGCGGTGAACACTGGCCTAAAGGTGGAGTTCGAATGCTGCGGCTGAACCCAAGCTGGCCGCACGGCGGGATACCTGCAAATCCGGCCTTGCGGTCAAAGCCGCATGTTCGATTTCGAATGCGACGACTGCACCCACTATATCAGTGTAGTTTTATCATCTGCGGCAGTAGGTTGTTATACGCCATGGCAGAGAGACTACAATTATTATTAAATTTCCTTTACGAGGAGGAAGATCTTTTATTACTTTTATTAAGAGATGCAGTTCGGAATGAACCTCAGGCCTTGTATGCGACAAGAGATCTTGAGGGTTTTCAAAAGATTCTCATAGAGAGACATTTTTTAAATGATGACGCAGTGTTTCGCAAATTTTTCCGGTTAAATATTCATCAATTTAATTATGTGCTGTCCATAATTGAAGAGGAACTGAAGGGAAAGTCATGTGGATATGTGAAGCAACCAATAAGCCCGGCTGAGAAATTGGGAATAACGTTGAGGTAAGTACTTTCTTTCAAGCATTCATAAAACTATTAATAATTATTCAATTTTTTCGAAAATCTCTTATCCAATTCAGAATTATATGATTATAATTATTTCATTCACGAATTCTTTCTTTTTAAAATTCCCTGTTCAAAATCAGTATCATATTTACAATTTTTACACATGTTTTTTGTTAAATAAATCTGTTCATGTAAACGGAAAATTTGTATAAATCCATGCGTGTTATATGATATTATAATGATTCAAGACAATGATGAGAGTAATACTTTTTTTTATTTTAAAAGCTAATTATTTCTTACAATGATTTTGGAAAATATATAAAATCTTACTTAGATATACTAAAAGGGTTAAACTTAAAATTGATGAAAAGTATTTCCTGCTACATTTGTTAATGGTGCGTCATAAGGACTTTCAGGTCCATTGATTGAGGACGAATACGATGAAACAGAAGAATTTGGTCTAGAACCATTATGATAATTATATGGCATGTATGTCGAAGATCGCGAATTTAATTCTTCTATTTCCAATTGGCCCATAACCTGCATAAATTGCAGTTTCGCGCGAACTTGTCTTTCTTGTGACAATTTTTTTATGGACGAATTCTCAAGAAAATACGCTAACTTTTAACCATACGGTTTCTTATTCTACCAAAAATGAATTTTCAAACAACAATTTAATTTTCAATATTCCAACCATGAAATACCAATTTTCAACCAAATACTTGAATCCTCAACTTGCACATCTTAATTTACAACAAAACACTTGGATTTTTAAATAAAATAAAACAGTTAAGTTTTCAAATGAAAAAAATAATTTTCAACCACAAAAACGGCCCCACATCTGACAATTTCAAAAATATTATAAAATACATGTAAAACCAAACGTTCCCACAACGTAATTATTTTATTAGGCTTTGTATGTGGTATGTAATCAGTAAAATCTTACTGATTACTTCAGTAATAAATTAATAAATAATAATATACTATAATAATGTATGTGATATCCAATCAGTAAAATCTTACTGATAATATAATTACGTTGTGGGAACGTTTTGTTATATTTTCAAATAGAAAATTGATCACATGTTTATTCAGGAATGAGAGTATGTAATCATTTATATATATGTAATAATGTATTATGTAAATACTTGAATCCTCAACTTACACATCTTAATTTACAACAAAACACTTGGATTTTTAACCAAAAAGATTACATTTATACCAAAAGAAAGGAATATTCGACCAAATAGTTGAATTTTGAACCAAGAGAATTAATTTCCAACAAAATACATGAATTTTTAACTGAAGAAAATTTATTTTCTATCAAAAAAAATACAGTTAAGTTTTCAAATGAAAAAAATAATTTTCAACCACAAAAACGGCCCCACATCTGACAATTTCAAAAATATTATAAAATACATGTAAAACCAAACATTCCCACAACGTAATTATTTTATTAGGCTTTGTATGTGGTATGTAATCGGTAAAATCTTACTGATTACTTCAGTAATAAATTAATAAATAATAATATACTATAATAATGTATGTGTTGTCCAATCAGTAAAATCTTACTGATAATATAATTACGTTGTGGGAACGTTTTGTTATATTTGCAAATAGAAAATTGATCACATGTTTATTCAGAAATGAGAGTATGTAATTATTTATATATGCAATAATGTATTATGTATAAATGTAAATTATAAAGACAAATAAATAATAGATTTTACTTACCAGGTTGATTGATTGCTTCCCCAATTTCTCCCCACACCTTATCTCTGACATTAAGGTCCTTATAAAATTTGTTTTTTGCATCAAATATGCAAGGATGCTGCCGCACTAATTCCACTAGCTTCGAAACGTCCATAACTTTCATTGCAAAATAAAATTTTCCACGAAACACTTGTTCGATAAAGTAGACAACCGTCGCGGCTGTGCGTCTAGACTGCTACTAGAAGCAGTCGTGACGTCCGGGGTGTTTGTCTCAAACTTGTCGCACACCTGTCGCCGCAGCATTGGAATGGGGGCCATAAGATTTAATGAAAAGCATTACTTTGAGTGACGCATACAGTTCCTGACGTTGCGTTAGATTAGGTTCAGCCGCAGCATTCGAACTCCACCTTTTAGGTAGAGTTCGAATGCTGCGAATGCCCAAGTGTGATCCCTATACTTTTTCCTCTCTTGCTGTCATAAATTCCTGCTCCTGACCCTCCCTCTCCCCTGGAGCCATCTGTATACCAAATTTCCCCCTGGAGTAGTGGGTTACCATTACCTTTCCACAGATCCCTGCTTGGGATGCAGACGCGGAAAGCTTTGGCAAAGTTGAAGCGTTTTGTTATTTTATCTTGCCTCATCTGTAGAATCGGCAGTGCGCTGATATCACTCGGGAGTCTAGTGTGTCTAGTCCCCGGAGTCCATCTATTTGCTCTTGCCAGACGGCCCATCGCGTGTGCCGCTCTAGCGGTTATCGCCACATGTAGGGGTTCCTCACAGAGCATGAATCCTATCGCCGCTGTGGGCGCAGTCCTCATTGCTCCAGTCAAGCCCCTAAATGCTAGCGTTTGTAATCTTCGCAGCCTGTCCTGCATTGTTTAAAGTTCCACCCGTGGCCACCAGACCACGGCCGCATGTAGGAGCCTGGGTTTTTATACAGCTGAGTAGAGCCATGCAAGCATTTTAGGCCCTAGCCCCCACGTCAACCCAAATGCTCTCCTGCACATCCAAAAAGTCATGCCAAATTTCCTGCATTGGGTCTCCAGGTGCTTTGCCCAGCTCAGCTTGCCATCTAGGATTACTCCCAGATATTTAACCGAGTCTGAACAAGTCAGCTTCCCACCACAGAATACAGGAGCGTCAACTTTCGGAACTTTATAATTTCTCGTGAAAATGACCAGATTGGTCTTTTCCGGATTTACCGAGAGCCCTGAGCTATCGCACCAGAGCTCTACGATGCGCAGCGCCGACCTTATAACACCCATCAGCGCATCCAGATGAGCCCCCCTGACTAGGATTACAAAGTCATCCGCGTATCCCTGAGTATAGTACCCCTCTTTATTTAGCCTTCGAAGAAGGCCGTCCACTACAATGCACCACAGGAGGGGCGACAGGACACCCCCCTGTGGGCAACCCCGCGGAGCTATCCCCCTTACTAGGCCTTCACCCCATCTGGTTTTGAGTCTTCTTCGATGCAGCATGCTTCCTATCCAGCAAACTAGCTGGTCCGGCACGCCACATCTCAAAGCTTCTCGACAGATGACTTCTGGAGGAGTATTGCTGAAAGCACCCTCTATATCCAAGAAAGCGCCCACAGCGTACCCCTTTTGTTCCAACTGCTGCTCCAATTTTGCCACAACAGCATGAAGCGCAGTTTCTACCGAGCAGCCTGCCTGGAAAGCATGCTGCCCTTTATGCAGCGGGTAGGCCAAGAGCACCTCATCCCTAATGTATCTCTCGACCAGCTTCTCCAGCGTCTTCAAGATAAAAGACGTTAGGCTGATCGGTCGGAAATCTTTGGCAGCAGTGTAACCCTCCCTCCCAGGTTTGAATATGAAGGCCAGTCTGCCATCCTTCCATGCCGATGGCACGTGTTTAAGGGCCATACTTGCCCTAAATAATTTTGTCAGAGGAGGGACGACTACATCCATGCCTTTTTGTAAAAGCACTGGATAAATGCCATCCGCCCCTGGTGATTTAAAGGGACAGAATGACCCTACGGCCCATTCCACCTTTTTGTAATCCACGACCTTAGCGGCGAAATTCCAGTCGGCCCTTTCCACACCTTGGTCCCGCCCTTCCTCCTCTTGGTCGGTTCGGATTCGCTGAAAACCCGGGAAGTGAACTTCCATCAGGTGATCCGGCGTTGCTTCTTCATCTTCGGCAAACTCACCATTATCGAGCCTTATGAGCCCGAGGCGAGCTTCCGGATTTTTCTCCAGGATCTTGTGGAGCCTCGCTGTTTCCGGAATGTTTTTCGATTCCTCGCAGAAGCTTCTCCAATCTTCCTGCTTATACTTCCTTATGTTTTTATTGTATTCACACTGGGCCGTCTTATAGATGTCCCAGTCCGAAGGCAATTTAGTTCTATTTGCCCTATTGCACAACATTCTTGTCTTTTGACGGAGTTTCTCCAGGTGGGTGTTCCACCATTCTGCTCCCTTCCTAGACTTAATTGTGCTTGTAGGGCAATTGTTCTCATATGATGTTGTCAGAGCCCTTCGCAGAAAATCTGCGGCATGCTCCAACTCATCAATGGTACCATAGCTTGTGGGAAATTCCGCAAGCCTCCCTTTGAGTTCCTCTTTATATGAGTCCCAAAGTGTATTTCTGGGGTTTCTGATATTAGAAACCACTGGTTTACCTAGGGTTAATCGAAACACAATGTGTTTGTGGTCCGAAAGAGGCTCCTCATCGGAGACTCTCCAATCCACTACCCTGCTCCTCAGTGCACCTGAACATAGAGTCAAATCGAGAACCTCACTCCTGTTTTTAGTCTGGAATGTGGGAGTATCACCCCGTTTCAGAATCTCCAGCTCTGTGCCCGCTATGTATTCAATTAAATCTCTACCTCTGTCATTGATGTTTGTGCTTCCCCACACCGTGTGGTGAGAGTTTGCATCACAGCCAAACAGCAGAGGGATCTTGTTCTCTTGACAATACCGAATTAGAGCCTCCACCTCTCTGGGAGGCTGGGGTCCATCGGCGTCGCCAGGGAAATAAGCCGAGGCAATAAATACCTCTAGCCTCTCTCCATTACTGCCCCTGAGTCTCACCTTAATAACGGTGAGATCTCTAGAGCAGAATTTAGGCACCAAGATCGCATCCATACCCTTGACGGCTATGCATGCCCTTGGCGTTTTTTCGCGTGGCCCCTTATATATGGAGCCACATCCTGACAAGCCACAAATCCTTTCCCTGTATAACCAGGGTTCTTGCATTAGGGCGAGCCCTGTCTGCACCACCGACATGCGTTTTCTAAAACCGCCGAGGCGCCTTTGCTGTGGCGCAAATTAATTTGCGTAATGGAGATTCCCGTCTCAGCCATTGAAAGGCTAGTTCGGGGCACCTCCGGACGCTTCTGGGACCCCTGCGGATCCCAGTTGGGTCACCCGGAAGGTAACCCTACTCGCCCCTAGATAGGGACGATAATCTAGAGCTGCAAGGGCTCTGATTGAAGATTCGGGAAGACCAACGACTAGAATCCAGCCTCTCCCCTTCGGCCTGGATCCCTGCCTGTCGGAAAACACCTTCCACGAATCAGTTCGTAGCGACGGGTTCTGAAAACTCAGGCGCCCCAGAACGGTCGCCGGACTCTCGGGATTACCGGGAATCAGTACGGTCGCTCTGCGGTACCTTTGCAGACATTCCGTCCTCTTGACTTCCAAGTTCAGACCTTCTCTAAGCCTGAACATTGGGGTTTTCTCCACAATCCAGTCTCGCGACCAGATATCCGCGGCCTCCACAACGATAGCCCCCGACCTAATGAAGATGTCGTTGAATCTGGGGGCGCGTCCCTCACGAGGTAACGCGTCAATCCCTTTTGAGATTTCATCCCTCAACCTGTCCAAATCCTCGAGAGTTAGACAGTCATCAGGATAACCCGACGCAACGACAACTCTCACCAGGGCGTTGTTGGCCATCTGCGCGAAAGTAAGGCCCTATGTCACCAGAGCCTTCTGCCGTTGAGGAGTTGCTCCGGGTAAAGTTTGAGCAGCCACTGCCCCCTGTGAGGAGCCTTGGCTGCTGTTTGCGAGCCGCGCATTACGGGCTCTCCTTCTTTGTGCTCCGCTACGGTGCCTATTCCCTGCGGAGAGTTCCGTTATCTGCACTTCCACAACTTCGACGTAATTGTCTCCACCATCTTCATTATTTCGCAACGACTCTGGAGGGTTGCCCCCTACGGAGCCTCCCTCTTTTGGCGGTGGGTTGGATGATGGACCCGAAACGGATCCCTCATCGTTTATATTTTGTTTTTTTAAATTTGTTGGGAACATTCATGTCCCACGAGAAGCTAGGGAAATAGGAAATACCCCCCACAGAGCCCCGCTTGCAGGGGGCCGGTCTAAATACTATGGGATTCGACCTGGTGTCCCAAAGTCTCCGTTAAGACACCTCCTTTGAAACACCCGCCTGACCACCTCTACTGAGGGGGGCAGACCGGGCGTCCAAGGATTTGTTGACCCTGGTGCCATTCAGCCCTCGACACGGCGATCACATCTTAGCTTGGGAGCATGAGAACTCGCGCTCTCGATATTCCAGTGGGCTTTGCCATTACCCCCTGGAAGGATCGCTCCTTGGTTTAAGTCTCACCGACCAGAGTCCGTCAGTTCCCCAGAGTAGCCACACCTCGCGATGCGGCCCCTCAGGTTCACCTATTTCGGATCTGTGGTCAATGAGACCCGTAAGCCCTCCCACCAGCTACAAGGTCCCGCGATCCCTAGGGAGGGATACTGAATCTTGAATGTCTTTAAAATAGAATTATTCTGGGTACATTACATATAGTCGCAAATGGCCGAGCCCCTCTTCTTAAAATTGTCAGGAAGTACGAAGAAGTGGGCAAACCAGCGTTTCTGTACGAAGCAGCGGAGGAGGCTGCTAAAACACTCGGCCTTGACTTCAATATCAGGGGTGAGCAAACTGCATCAAATCTTGTTCATCTTGAGAACTCACTCCTGCAGGCCCGGATTAAGAAAGCTTATCAGTAAAACTACAAATAAATTGCAAGACGACGGACCTGAGTGGCAGAACATGGTAGAAAAATTTGAAAAACGTACTTTCATACAAATATCGGACCTCAAAGACCTTAAATAACTATTAAAAAGATTATACAAGTGTCTTTTTTACCATTCGCAGTAAAAATAGTGGTCTAGAATGTTTCCTAAATTTCTGACCCTGACCAATTTCTTCAGTAATACACGATGTATGATTTCTTTCAAAAACCATAATTTTTGTTTTATTTACGTTAATTTTGAGGCCCATGTCCTTCATACTTGTATTCATTTTTCTCAACATTCTTTGCAAGTCTTCGATTGCCTCTGCCATAACAACCTCATAATCTGCGAATGCTAACCCACGTACCCTCACTGTCCCGAGATCCACACCTTCTTCGTTGATAAGGGCTATTCTTAGGCACTTCTTCATGTGAATAAATAACTTAGAAAACATTTTCAAAAATAACATTTCTAGCATGAATTTTACATAAAACTGTTATTTTGCATTTTTGGAGCACGTTTAGGGCACAATACAAGGAGATCGGGGGAAGGGGGGATAAATTAAAATTTATTGAATAATAATGAATCAATAAACATTTTTATATTTTTTCATAATCCAACAGAATATTATGGAATTGGTTTTAAGTCTACACACAGAAAGATAGTGAGATCACTTCTAATACATGAGATGAGAATTATCAGAATAATTTTTTGTCAGACTGTAGCAAAATTCTTCCATAAAATAGTAATCAGTTTTTTCTCAGTGAGAAAAAATGAAAATTCTTTTCACTCTGCTCCTAATATGGGCGGTGATTCCTAATTCTATTGGTAAATATAATAATACTATTATTCATCTATATTATTATAAAAGTATCTAAGGTTTCCACGAATAACAATTTTCCGACGTAATCCGCCTTCTGTCCTAATTTAAATCCGTCAAAATACTTTGAAATGCGTTAAAATCATTTGAAAGATTTCAATTATTTGAAATCTCTCTACATTTTTAAAACCCTTCGAAATCTAATATGTTTTAAAATAATTAAGAATCGCTTTAAACAATTAAATATTTGTCATTTTGTGCGATTCTTATAATATATTGAAATCCGTTGAAATATATTAAAATTTCTTCGAGTAATTAAAATTTAATTCCTATCCTGATCTACTGATTTTTTATACAATCTCCTGATTTGTTATGGCCGAAAACGACAATTCGCGCTTTTATTGCGCAGAGCTAAATTATGTTTCACTTTCAGCAGCCAAGAAGATTAAAATAGATGAGAAACTTTTCGATTAGATTATGCATATGAAAAACTAAAAAAAAGCGATTGATGAGCAATGCTTTGAAATGTTCTGCATAACGCCAATTATGAAAGCATTTATTCCCTTATAAATTATCTGGTAAACTGATGATCGTAATCGAATTTCGCTTGAAACTGTTACAAATATGTTGATATACCGCAAAACGCTTCGAATCTTTTGGAATTCTATTCAAATCTTATAAAATCCTTTAAAATTTTTTGGAATCTACAGATCTTCGTCAGAAGTAACATAACGTATATATTATTGAAATAAGAACTGATTTATGAAATGCAAATATCTCAGCCTAACTACAGACATACGTAATTCATGAGATAAGAATTATCAGAGAAATTATCATTCACACCATTAACCAAATTATTCACTAAAACAGTAATCAGTTTTTCCTCATTTAGAAACAATGATGGCCCTTTCCACGCTGCTCCTAACATGGATGGTTATTCTTAATTCTATTGGTAAATATAGTAATTTAATAATAAAGATACATTTTTATAAACATTTTTAAGGTTTCCGCAAATAACAATCTTTCGACGCAATCCGAATTCTATCTAAACTTAAATCCGTGGAAACACTTTAAAATCTCTTGAGATCATTTAAACGGACACCTGTTTTTTTTTCGCGAATATTTCAAGCATGTTAATTTGGAAGTTCTTTGGTATTAGTGATGATTAAGTTATTTTGTGAGGAGAACAAGTTATCGTTACCATTAACTTAGATAAAAATTAACTACTTATCGTGAACGTTACCATTCGAAAATAGAACTTTTTTTAGTTGCCATTCGCAGATATTCATATTGAGATTTGTGACTGCTGAGAAGAAACTTCTCGTGCCCGCAGCGCATAAATTATAAACAATAATTTCTGTCTACAAAATTATATTACAAACAATTAGAAATTTAAATCATCAATTATTCAAAATTTGTTTATCTTCTTATAATATTTGTTATGACTGTCATGTGATTAAGTAGAAAAAGTAATTCTTTCCGTTGGGACGTAGATCCCTTTTTTTATTATTCCACTTTAAAATATCCAGTCAAAGATATCCATGTAGTTTAAGTCCAAAGAAGAATTTATTTAACAGATTATTCATGAAACAAACCATTACTATAAAATAAACCGAATAACTTCAAAAAGGAGTCGGAAACATTTTTAAATGGTATAAAAAACTGATTTATGAAGAAAAAAAAATCTCATTCTAAGCTCGAGGCATATGTCCCTCATTAGATAAGAATTATCAGGATAATTATTTGTTACATTGTTAATGAAATCCTTCACTGAAACAATAATAATTTTTTCTTCGATTTGCAAAAATTAAGATTCTTCCTACTCTGGTCCTAATATGGGTGGTTATTCTTAATTCTATTAGTTAATATAATAATATAATAATATATCCATATTTTTCGAACATTTTTAAGGCTTCCGAAAATAACAGTTTTCCGATTTATTTGAATACTAATTTAAATACAAAATTTAATTCGAATTAAATATTTCAAAACAATGTTTACTTTATGTTACTCTACGATACCTAATAACAGATGTCCATGTGGTTATGAAATACAGTATCTTACAAGGACAAGCTCGAAGCATATACGATTCACGAGATAAGAACTATAGTACATATACTGTGTCGTACCAAAAACATCTACGATGGGAAAAATTCGATCAAGTAAAAAGTTTTCAGCAAAATCAACTTTGTGGAGTGAAAGTTTGCCCATTAATTCCAAAAAGATATTTGAATTTCTGAATTTATCAAACTGAGCAAATTACAGAAACTTTGAAAGTGTATTAAAAATTAAGCAAAGGTAATTTTGGAGATTACTATGTTGATTGTACTGATAACTTTTTACTTGGTAGAATCTTTTGCATCGTAGACGTTTTTGGTGAGATTTCACTTATTTTTACAAACCGAATATCGCTAAAAGATTAAAACACAGGGTTCAAACCCATCACCTCAAAGATTTGAATAGATCATATCTGATGGTCAACTTTTTCATCTTAGAGGGGCAAACTGACTATCTTAGAGGGTCGTTCTGATTATCCGGGACCTTCCATATATGATATCCTTCTTCTACTTAAGTCATCCTTATATGTGAGTTTCTACTCTCGCTCTAATAAGAGACATTCCAATGTATATGGAATACGTAACATCTGAAAGCATTTTTTATTATTTTGTGGAGAGCAAGGTGCATCAAGACATGATTTCACATGCATTTCCTTATTCCTTGCAAGCATCAAACTTGACGTTAAAAATAAAAACTTAATCCACTTTCCACCATGAGTGTTTGAGCTAGGCCGGTTCTATGACACTACTGCATAGTTTAAGCTGCCACCGACAGATGGAAGAATGGTCCCTGTTTTACCGACCGCAAACAATAGCAACTTTCATGTAGGCGGCACACGTGTGATCATGGATTCTCCAAGTTCTGGAACTTTCTAGAATTTTTGATCAAAGTGGATCTATTGCCTCTGAGATTAGTATTCGTGACGGTTTCTGGATCACCTCAGTTGTTAAACAGTGATCGCTTATGGAAAGCTCGAAAAAATTCGTGGCTGGCTTCACAAGTTTGGTCCCTGAAATACCAACCATAAAATAAATTCTAGGCATTTCCCGGTTTTCAGAAAATAATCAAACCTTCTGGAAATTTGAACGTCATCCCTGACGCAGTTAATCATGATGACTTTGACAAAGAGAACATGTATCCTTATATAAACTTGAATAAATCGATCTTTCCACAATTTAGGTAAAAATCACATAGCAACGGTTCTAGAAATTTGATGAAGCAAGTGCTCCCGCGTGCTATGAATCTTACAGAACTTTCGATCTCTCTAGTATGTAAGTCGATTGAAAGTAATTAGAGCGAGCGGTCATTATGATTAATTGCGTCGATGTCTCCAGAACTAGATGACGTATCGGAGTCACACGTCATACGTCAGACCTTCTAGAAATTTCGTCGTGTAGAAAATCGATATGTACCAATTGTACCATTCTAAGTGGAAGTTGATAATTTCGATTGATCTTTCCTGAAAACCCGTTATAGGGTAAGGAGGGGCAGCGCCGACCAGTTAACAGTCAATGATTTTTTTAAAGTTAATAAGATGTGGAATTGATCCATTTTTTTCCCATTTCGAGTCCTACATTATTGTACATCATAATTCTATAAGTAACAATTATATGAATAAAACAATGATTTAATAATTGAATTATTTCTGACAAGCTGTATTTCGTCGGCTTTGCCCCACACCGGAGGGCAAAGCCAACCGCAGCTTTTTATGAAAATCAAAACATCTGAAGAGTGGAAAACATGATGTTCCGCGTCTGTGGTATTTTATGTATTGGAAAAATTACCTTTAAACATATTCAGCAAGAAGAATAAGTTATTTTTAATAAAAATAGTGATAGCTGTGATATAACCTCTTATTAGTTGACATTCAACTAGAGACGGAGTACGCGCAAAGGTTTCTACCGTACCAGTACAGAACACCCGCTCTACCGACGGATTGAAAATAATAATATATAATAGAGTTTCTTGCATATAGCCCAGAAGATAAGTGGCTGTTCTACATTACCGATGACTTATCGACCAAACTTATGATACGTTTATAACCTAAGCACGTGTAAACTATTATTTTGGTCGGGCTTGCCCCACTGGTGAGGCCTCAATTATTTACGATATTAAATACACTTCGGACTTGTATTACGTTCAATTATTATAATGACATAATGTGATATTGTTTTATCTGTCAAAATGTCAAATTTTCATACTGTAAGTATTGCCATTAACGTCGAAAACTTTACATTTCTGCCAGCGAATCTTCCATTCTTTCGTTGTCAAAACTCTTTTCTGCATAATTTTTATTTTACAACGTCAATTTTCAAGATATCAGTAAGTAACGCTATCTCTATAATAAAACAGATTTATTTAATGCAAAGTAGAATGAAAATTGTTAAATAATAGCGATGTTATAAGCAAAGTTACCTTTGCCCCACCGGTCGGCGCTGCCCCTCCTTACCCTATCTTACATCAAATATCGATAAATTTGGCAAGCTAAACGACAGAGAAAACCTCAAAACTAAGAGGTTTTCATGTTCAAATCTTCTAGAAACTTCGATGGATAGAAGACCGTCAGAGATCACGTTAAAATTTCCAGAAGGTTCGTTTATTTTCTGAAAACCAGGGAATCCCTAGAATTTAAATCTTGGTTGGTATTGCTGGTTATCACTTCGTTAAGGGAGCTGAGAATTTGTTCCAGTTTTCTAGAAGTGGATTCAGAATTTATGTAAATACAAGATCGGAAAATTTCTGACCAATTTTGTCAAATTTCTATTTCTCAAGGACTTAGCTCGAAAAATGGTGCCTACGACATTTTTGTTTCTGAACCAATTGTCGATTATGAATTGGAAGGATACGTTTTAAGTTACATCAAAATTAAGCTTTATGATCATATCGAACGATTATTATGTTTCAATTATTTAATTAATTTAGGGATGTTGTGAGCGTCCTCTCTTTCAGTTCGTATTTTTTGTTATAACGTGTCAATAATTAAACTTTATTCTATAACTTATTATAATTTATTCTCTTCAAATCGAATTTTCTATTTAATTTACCAATTCGCGCCATTAACATCAAAAATGCCATTTTTATATTTTGTCTTAATTTAATTTATGAAAATATATAAGTTGGACACATTTGTTTGTCCAGGCAAACAAGATTATAGGTTTTAGGAGTTTTGGTTTATAAGAAAGAGGATAATAAAGTTTGATGCTGACTATTTCTTCCATAATTGGTTTCTTTATCTTTATCTTGCATTAATTCATAACGTAGCTCTATGATTAATTGCAAACATTCTCTCACTTTTATATTCATCATTTCTACCGCATCATCTTGCAAAGAGTCATTAATATCCTCATCACCATCATCAATCCTAAATTTTGTTTCATTAGTTGTACTTTGTCCTGCAGCGTACTTTGAAAAAATGTAATCCTCTGTGTCTTGTTGCAGAGATAAGTTCACAGTCCGAGGATTCACGTGATGGCGCTTCTATTCCTGGAGTTCTCCGTACTGGAACTTTTCATGCTTCTGATAGACGTGCTTCTCCTGAAAGGTACAGGTCCAGGTCTCCTTCTGCCAGACGTTCTCCTTCTGCCAGACGTTCTCCTTCTGCTGAGTTTGATCCTGCCGGGTTTCGTCAGGCTGGGCTTCCTCCTGTTGAGTATGACCCTGCATGGTTTCCTCCTTCCGAGTTTGATCCTGCCGGGTTTCATCCTACCGAGTATTTTTCTGTCAGCACTCCTTCTCCAGGCACGTCTTCTTCTTCGAAGCCTGATACACCCGCTAGGTTTTCTCGTTCAAATCCTGCTAATCTTGCCAGATCTTACCACTCAAGGCCTGCTCCACCTCCTAAGCGCATTGATCCACCTACCAGGCTTCCTTCTTCCAACGGAGTGGGATATGGACTTGAACACCTTAACTTCATCAGGCTTAAACCTCGCCAGAATTCACGTCATATATTTGAACTGCGAAGATACACTTTTCCTGCCGATAAATCGATCAAATTGAGACAGGGAGATAACATCTTTGAGCCTGTGCCAACCCAAGAGCAAATTGTTCTATCATCATCTGATGGTGACGTGTTTGCAATATTGGAGAGTACCTATACTCTTATTGGAATTTATAGTCATCAGAAGGGTCAATATATGAGACGGGTGAAAATAAACATGAAAAGCGGAACGGTTAGCGTTTTGACCAAAGAAGAAATGGACAATTCTCCAGTCGGTTCCAACCGCCGAATCACAAAATCCTTTCGCGTAACGCGGGAAAATAAAGTATAAACCGTAAACCATCACGTTACTTATTCAATCGAAAAAATGTAAAGCTGAAATATGATATTTTTTATGAACCCGAATCGTTTCGTAATCTTAGGAGTAAGCTATAAATAGAAATAATAATAAAAATGCTATGTTTTATGGTTCTCAAGGCTTCAATCTTTGGTCAAAAACTTCTTCCTAATCTGTTCCAAAGTCGCGAATTCAATAATTTTTTTAATTGCTTTGTCGAAATTCTGTCCAACTTTTCGATTATATACAATAAGAGCGATATATATTTCGTATTTTGCCCCCTGACCAATAGTTATATCACTTTATTATTAGTTCATGTGTTAATAATGTAGATATTAGTTATATATATATTTAAGAATGTTGATGTTTTTTGTTGGCTTTAGGGTCAGGTAAATTTAAAACAGTTAAATTGTTTTGAGCAATTTGAAAATTAAAAAAATATTCTTTGTTTACTATCACAGTTGCAAATTATATAAAGCTTCATTATATATACCATTAAGCCATTTCCCTTTCGGCGAGCCTCAAGGGGTAAGCGTGACACTACCCGATTCGGGTAGTGTTTCTAGGTGGATAATTTCTTGTAGTAAATAACTACAAGTGTGGGCTCACCACACCCACCACCGCCAACAGCAACGCAGTAGTATCAGACGGTCACCCATCCAACTACTAACCGCGCCCAACACTGCTCAACTTCAGTGATCTAACGGGAACTGGTGTTTCCAGCGTGGTATGGCCGTTGCCATAATTATTAAAATTGTATAAAAATTAATGTGCAAGTCAATCTTCATTAAATCACACTGTGGTTGAAATGAGAAATGAAAAAACACATTGCAGTTAAATAATAATTCAAAATAGAGATTTTTACTACACAGATAAAAAATTTGACAGTCTGACGGAATTTTGCATGGAATTCATTTGTCGTGATTGTTTGAAGGTGGACGCCAAGAGAGCCTTGATTTATATAAACCACATTTTCATGAACTAAAAAATAAATAAAATATCAATGACATAATGTGTAAAACTACCCAAATGAAAATACTTTTTTTTTCATTTTAGTAATCCCTTGCATTGGGATTACATTTGAAGTTGTTAGGTGCCTTAACTTTTCCTACTTTTACGCAAACAGCTATGAAACAAAAATTTTCATTAGTTAATTATATTTACGTTATACTATATATAACTATAATATTGTATATATTTTGAAATATGATAAAACTGAAAAAGTGTTGCAGAGAATTAAATAATAATACTAGTAATCCATCTGATTGTTATTTCTATTAACAAAACATAATTTTGTGAAGACTTCATAGACATTGATGAATAAATCAGAGAAGTGTCATATATTTACCATGAGTGAAAGTTATGTTTTTCGAAGCGAATATAAAGTTTTTCCTGGTGAAACATTTAAATAAGTTGGTGTTTCTTTGTTGCTATCTTCTAGAATGAAATTTACTGTAAATAAAATTATTGATTATTGGTTATTATTATTGATTATTATTGATTATTATTGATTTTTTTTTAATTTAATGAATACTTATTATCATACTCTACAAAATGGGCAGTTTTTTTGTTTTATTCCTGTTCTTATTCACTTTAATTTAATATGAGTACACGCCAAACGTCATTACAGTACGGCGTCCCAACCTCGCTTTGCACAAGGATAAACTGATTTTCTCCTTTTTTTCAGAGAGTAACCTGAAAAAAGCTTGCTGTATCAAGATTGTGAAGTTCAGATGAACATAAATTTAATTTATGCACATTTTTCAATTTAAATAAATAATATTGTAAAAACCTCTAAGTCTGTCCCTCGATTTTGGTCATTTCAAACGTCATTACCGTACGCCTTTTTCCCTAGTAAAAGATTGTAGTTAATGTTGAGTAATAAATACGGAAATATTAAGCGTATTGTTTATTACAAGATTCTTTAAAATTAGGCTCAAAGTATCAACTCTTTTTTTTGTGAATCCGATATTAAAACACAAAAGTGCATTTTGACAACAAAAACGTCATTCCCGTACGTGCGTTAAAAAGCAGTTTCGGAGTGGAAAAAAATTATAAAAACCATTCCGTTGCTTGCTCAGTGGTGTTTTCTTTTATAAGCACGTGACTTTTTATGATTAAAATCTTTTACTTTTTTATAAATATTAAAAAAGGTTAAACTTCATCATTTTTCTCGCATCATTCCCGTACGGAACAATAGAAGAGCGTACGACTGCTTATATGCGCGTGCGCGTGGATCATGTGGGCCGGTTTGTTTACAGTTTCCTAACCTCTATTTATAAATATACAGATCTCAAGAAGTGAGCCAAATAAGTCAATTAGTGAGGAAGAGATGTGTTGGAAATTATATTACAGCACAGTTTGATGAATTTCTTATTACAGATAAGAGGTGCGGAGATTCTAATATAAAAATTTTAGAAAATAATTGATTTCATGTAGATCAAATGTAGTATGTTACAGATGTGATAAATAGATTTTAATACATTTGAAATACTATATAACAAATCTTGTAAATAGTTTTAGTGAATGTTGAATCTTCTATTGTACTACAGTCACGTTGTTTCCATTTATGTACTTTGAAACGCGTTAATTGAAATAAAAAATAATATTAACAGTAGGACTTTTAATTTATTACGTCACCTTGCTTATATTCGAAAAAATTATCTGCAATAGTTATATATTTCTTTTTTCTTAAATGGCATGCGTTAAAGTATTCGCTTTGAACTCTTTAGAAGCTCGTGCTCTCTTTCATCAAACTCCTAACCTCAAATTTACTTTCCGTATTTCATGTACGAATTTCATTATTATTTGTTATTTTCAAAACTGCCCCTATTGTGTTTAAAGTTTTTAGATGTGATAAGATCAATTTCTGTTATGCAATATTTAATTCGGAATAATGATGTGATTGCCACTGTAGGTGCTAAAATTTGCCTACAATTTGACAGTTACCTATATAAAAATTGTTCTATGAAATTATAAATTCAAAAATGGCAGAAATAAGCATGTACTGTTCTTTAGGAAATAATAAAATAATGTGTTTTTTGTATATGTCAATATTCAAATCGTATAAACCAGTTTTCCCTCAATTCTTTGACTTGAAATAAATTTTTGGACACAAAAACATCTAGAATAAAACGATTTTTTCTATTAATAAACAAAATTTAGGGAGTTTTATATTTTATCTCCTCAAAATCTTATTCCTTTCAAGTTATTAACTGAGCTCAGTTCTTTAATTTACTAATGACAAATGAATCGATTAACAGATAGCCAGGCGTATGTACGAGGGCAGGAAAGTTATCAGAAGGGTAGTATGCATTACGAAAAGTAAAAATGTAAAAAACTGTAACAAACTGATTTGTATAGTTACATTATAACTAATTTTATGGTCAAAATTTTACCTCAGGATCAAACTATTCAAATTGAAAATGATTGATCAAGACAAACTTATGCTTAGACCAAAATATAAAATTGATGTAACCTTAGGAATTCAGAATAATATAATGTCGTGAAAATTTTGCTAAGAATTCACATCAATATTAAAATATCAATAACACAAGAGCCATCACAGCCGGTAGTTATCAAATACAAATAAACCGAAAAAAAACACACATACACTCACACTGAAATGTTACAATATCATACGTATCATATAACGCAACCAACGATATAAGTTGATTCCAATACTGATAGGGCATCAAAACTAGCCCTAAACATTTAACAACTAAATTTGAAGAATAAATAAACTGCAATTGGGTAAGATTAATTCTTATCACAAAAATTTCCACTGAATTTGAAAACATTATTTGAAAACAAAAGCGACGGACTTTGGATTCATTAAAGGGAGAGATGATTGCATACTTTAGCGACGACTTGAATTGATTCAGAAAATTGCTCTCATATAAAAACGAATAAATTGGATTGTCCTTCAACAGAAAATGAAGAACCAAAGCTTCCTTCGCACAACGAGGTCTTTATCGTGAAATAAAGTGCACGGTCGTTATAATAATTGTTGCACACAATACTTTATCATATTTTTAATTTTCCACACTAAATGCAAATATGCACAACGAGGTCTCCACAAAAACTTGGACTGCAAAGTCGTTACAATCATGCATTAACTAATGTAGAGCCTCGAGTAAGAAGTCCCTGGTACCGATACCAGAATCAATATTCAAGGTGCATTGGTCCGACGATATCCCCACTTATTAGTTGATGGCGCGCTCAATCGATCGTAGGATCGAATGATTTCGCGAATCATCCTTTCGTTCTACCTGTTTGTCCACTTATGAGTCAGAGGCGTATCAATATAAATATTTGCCCGTATCTTTCTGATTTGATTCTAATTATGAAAATAGAATGGACCATCTTACGATAACAGCTTCAATTATACTACGTGACGCTTTAAGAAATTTCCATGACCTTTGGAATGGCACAAAAATTTATATAATGCACTTGCCCTGATACAAAGCTGAAATTGCAATATATGCAACTATTAATGGAGGATTCTCAAAGAGTACGGTTCAAAGGAAACACTCTTTGACAAAAGTAAACGAAATTTGTTGAAATCATTTGGCCACGCTGGGTGAATGAATCAGAAACGATTGTCGAAACAAGTATATTTAGGTAAAGATAATGGTAGCTTACCCAGAGGCTGGCCAAAAAAAGAATGTTGGAAATGTGTAAATGAGACTCTAAGACGTCAAATTTAAAAAACCGTCGAAAAATATGACCTTGTCTGAGTAGATGCATGGACCTAAAGGAAGCTCAACTTGTATGCCAGGACATGAAAGTGTGGAGCAAAATAGTGTCAGCAAAACACTGACAGTGAACTTGCGCAATGTGACGCAACGTGACACAGTTATCCAGCTAGGCCGTTATTACACGATAATCCTAATTTTGTGACAAATACAACATCTTCGCTTGATATTTCAAACATCTTATTAAATGAATTCATAATATATCCTTATAATATATATAATAATATCCTTACCTCATCAGGCACTTGACTCAATCCGTGGCTGATAATAAGAAGCCAGGTTCATCCGTGAAAAAATTTACAAAAAAATAATAATGGTGGAGACAACCCTACAGCAGACAGCAGGTAATTCCACCGCGTGTTACTGCATCAGTTTTCAACATTAAAGAAAAATTTCTATCATCTAGGATAATCTACTACGTAATTTATTCATTAATTTTTTTCTACATGTTTATGATTGTGTCCACATGCTCCTGTGTCTCTTATGCTGTTTATTATAAAAAATATATATAAATAAAAATACGCAGAAATGTGTAGGTAGAGCCGATTTTCAATACCTTCAATATAAACTTAATTAAACTTATTTATTAAAGTTTAAAAAAAAAACTTTAAAATCTCTAGAAATCTTTAGAATCCCTTATATTTTTCGAAGATACTACTAAATTCTGAACACCGTTCAGATCTCTAGAAATCTTTGAAGTCATTCGCAATTTTCGGCATATCTTACAATTCTTTTGAAAGCGTTAAAAATCTCCAAATTGCTACAGTCCGCTGATTTATTAAATATCTTTTAAGTCTTTTAGTAGTATACCATTAAGCCATTTCCCTTTCAGGGTAGGCGTGACACTACCCGATTCGGGTAGTGTTTCTAGGTGGATAGTTTTCTTGTAGTTATAAATAACTACAAGTGTGGGCTCACCACACCCACGATGTGCCAACAGCACTCAGTATTCTGGAATGGTCACCCATCCAAGTACTAACCGCGTCCAACGCTGCTTAACTTCAGTGATCTGACGAGAACTAGGTTTTTCAGCGTGGTATGGCCGTTGGAATTCTGTAAAATTTCTTTAAATAATTTAAAGTCCTCAGTTCAATTGTTTCAATTCAATTCTAATTTCACAATACTTTAAAAATCGCTTTAATCACTCAAATATTTTAAATTTCGTGGAATCCGTTGAAATATACATAAAAATCCCTTCAATTCATTAAAAGTCTGTGAAAATGGTCAAAATACTACTGAAACTGTTGCAATAGCGTAACCAGAGATCTTTATTGCGCGGAACTAAATTATGTTTCAATTTAAGCAGCAAAAAAGATTTGAATAGATGACAAGCTTTCGGATCAGATTATGAATATGAAAAACTGAAAAAAGCGACTGCTGAGCAATACTTTGAAATTTTCTGCAATTCCAAGGATTTGCGATTTCTCTGATGCGAATAAAAACGTTGCGTCCTATTCGCAGGTTTCAAAAGTTGGTCAATATTTTTTCACCATTTCTCAGTATAACGCAAGTTTCAAAAGCATTTATTTCCTTATAAATTACCTAGTGAAGTGATTAACGTAATTGAATTTCGCTTTGAACATTTACAAATATGTTAAGTTGATATACCGCAAGACGCTGTAAAATCTTTTTAAATTCTATTATAATCTTATAAAATTCTTTAAAATTTCTTGGAGCTATAAATCTTCGTTAAAAGTGACATAACGTATATGTATTTTGAAATAAGAACTGATTTATTGAAACAAATATTTAATCCTAAGCTTCAGGCATATGTAATTCATTAGATAAGAATTATCAGAATAATTATTATCCAGACTATTAACCAAATTCTTCACTAAAACAGTAATCAGTTTTTCCTCATTTAGACAGAATGATGATCCTTTCCAGTCTGCTCCTAACATGGGTGGTTATTCTTAATTCTATTGGTAAATATAATAATTTAATAATATATCTATATTTTCACAAACATTTTCAAGGTTTTAGAAAATAACAATTTTGAAATAGGGTAACCAGATGTCTCGATTTATCAGGACGTGTCATCATTTATTTATTCGCTGTCCAGGTTTACTCATTTTGTGTCCAAAGGATTGCAATAGATGACAAACTTTTCGATTAGATAATGAATATGAAGAAATTTTTTAAAGAAAAGGGGCTGATGAGCAAAACTTTGAAAAGTCCTGCAATTTGTGTATTAGTGATTTCTTGAATGCGAAGAGATATGCTCCATCCTCTTCGGAGGCTTTAAAAGTTGCCCAATATATTTTCGTTATTTCTGGCCATAACGCCAATTATGAAAGTATTTATTCGCTCATAAATTATCTAGTGGAGTGATGAACGGATTCCAATTTTGCTCAAAAGAGTTAAAAATATGTTATGTTGAATTACCTGAGGACGTTGCGAAATATTTTTAAATTCTATTTGAATATTATAAAATCCTTTAAAATTTCTTTGAATCTATATCTTCTTCAAAAGTGATATAACAAACTTTCTTTGTGGGTACAACATTTAATTAGAATGAAATATTTCCAAACAAAGTTTGATTTATTTAACTCTACGATACCTAGTAACAGATGTCCATGTGGTAGTGGAATACAAATATGTTCCAAGGAAAAGATCAAAGCTAAAATTATACAAAGTAGGGACCATTAGAAAATATGATCAACTTAACACGAGTTTTAATTTGACACCAGTCTCATTATTGGGGGAGACGGGTCAAATAATCACGTATCCTCGGTGCCCTTCTTTCTATTTTCCTGATAATTTCCTTTGGAATTATTTATTTGCTGGTTCAAAGTTGCCGAAGAATGTTATAATTAGAGATTTTGACATTTTACTTCACATACTCTGGGAAAATGTAAACATCGGTTTCTTGTTTCAGAGTTAAGTTTACAGTCCGAGGGTTCACATGATGGCGCTCCTCTTCCTGGTCTTCCTCATGCCGGAACTTCTTATTCTTCTGATATAGATCATTCTCCTCGAAGATCTAGGTCCAGGTCTCCTCGTCGCGAGTTTGACCCTGCCGGATTCCATTATGCCGGGCTACCTCCTGCTGAGTATGATCCTAAATGGTTTCCTTTTAACGAGTTCGATTTTTCCGAGATTGAACATGGCGGGTTTCACCCTGATCAGTTTCCTTCTGCTAGCACTTCTTCTCCAGGCAGGTCAGCTTCTTCAAATCCTTCTCCACCTCTCAGATCTTCTCATTCAAAGCCTACTCCTCCTGCCAGGGCTCCCCGTTCAAAACCTCGCGCTCCTCCTAGGCTCATTGATCCACCTAACAGACTCCCGTCTTCTAACGTACGTGGAGTTGGAATGGAATTTCTTAGACTTATTCGACTTCACTCCTGCAAGAATCCACGCCGGATATTTCAACTGCGAAGATACACTTTTCCTAACAATAAATCAATCAAATTGAGAACAGGAGATCATTTTTCTGAGCCTGTACCAACCCAAGAACAAATTGTTATGTCAACATCTGATGGTGACGTATTTGCAATACTGGAAAGTGCTTATGCTCTTGCTGGAATGTATATTTACGATAAGATTAAAAATTCGATGAGACGGGTGAAAATAAACATGGAGAGCGGAACGGTTACCCTATTGACGAAAGAAGAAATCAACGAAACTCCAGTAGGTTCCAAACGCCCAATCACAAGAGCCTTCCGAGTAACACGGGATAATGAAGAATAAACCTTAATCCTTCACAATATGTACTCATTAAAAAAATCAAAAAATAATAAATAATATTTTCAGGGAAATTATAATTAGAAATAAAAATTGTAATACAAATTCTATGTCTTATGTTTCTCAAGGCTTCAATCTTTTTTCAATGCCCCAGTCAGTCTTTTTCAGAAGGAAATAAAAAAGTTCCATGTTTCCTTGTTTATTGCAAATACTTGGTTTAGACATATAATGATCCACTTGTCCACCTAGCGCAGATGTGAAATCCGCAGTATAATGGACATTATTGTTGTTTGAAGTGAATAATCCAGGTGTGGAAACGCATTTTCTTCAAGGAGATTTTACTTTAAATAAGTATCTGCCACTCTTCGATCATGACCTAAACATCCTGTCGACATCATGTCAAAAGTAAATGATAAAGGTGTATTAAACGTAATTTTTCTTGAGAAAATTTTGCTGCAAATAAACATTTTTACTATGTAATCATAATCTGAACATCCCGTAAGCCTAATGTTAGATGTGAATGCCATATATTTTTAATGCCAAGTCAAATTACCTGCCAGTTAATAATTTGGAAGCGGCAATCGTTCATCATAACCAAATTCTCTCAAGAAAAATGCGAGTAACACATCTGGATCCTTCATTTTTCACACTAAGCCGACGAGACTGTGAATTATAATTAGGGAGTGGCAAACATTCATTTGAAGCCAAATTTTCTTTTAAAAAAAGCATTTGACACACCAAAAACGATTATTTTCAACAATACCTTGACGGGATGTTCAGGTATTGATGAGTGAATAGCAAAGTTTCATCTGAAGTCAAAATTTATCGATGATAATTGTTTGGATATGCCCGGATCATTGAATTTTCCATGTGGGTCTGTGAGACATCTATGGGCAGTAAACTATTATACAGCGCCACAAAAAAAAGTTTCGAGAGCAAGAAACTAGATATCACCTCTCCTGTGAATTTTGACCCGCCGATTAGCTCTAGTTTTTACATAACCTACAAATTTTCAATTTTTGGTGAGAATTTCATTTTTTTTCAGAAACTATAATTTTTCTGATAAAAATCAGGCAAATAGCACAAATACACGTTTCCGCGCTAAATGACATAGTTCAACAATAAAAAATCTGCCCGCCTTGCGGGCACATTCTCCTCGCGCGCTTCGCTTGCAAGTTTGAGCGCGCCTAGGGCTCGCACCTGTTGGATCTTGCGCTTCGCGCTCGATGATTTGCGCTGAGACACATTTGCCTGATGCTTTAAGCTCAGTTCCTCTATGTTTTCACACTGCGTGTGCTTGTTATTGAGCGCTTCGCGGGCTGATGCTCTCTTAGTAAGCTTCATCGTTATGACCTGCTTTTGGTTTAATTTTGTCAGTTTTACATAAAAAAAAAGAACTAATTTACTTAAGGTTCTATCGATCTTAAGGAACACATTCTCAACAAGACACTCGTGTATAATAGAAAGCCAAAAGTTTGAGCGCGCTTACGGCGCGCGATTTGGTCATCGCGCTTCGCAACGACCATGTGTTATGTTCAATGTTCTTCAGATAAAAATGACTAAATTTGTATTTGATTCAAAATGAAGAAGGATATTCCTTTACTTCAGCGTATATTTCCGTATCGTTCTAATAAATCATACAAACAGAGAGATTTTTTCCAACTATCTGAAAAGGGGAGAAAAAAGTATCTAACTCGTTTTTGGAACAAATATATGATAAATTTTTGAATGATTATTGACAAATAGACATTTGACAAACACCGGGGGGGGGGGGATCAAATGTTACACAAATCTAATACCTTCTCTGGATGAGAATGTAAAAATAGAATAAATTGTTCCAATTTTCAAGTACCATGAGCATTAATTATTATTATACCAATAATAACAACCGCCATACCACACACTCCAGTCGCAGTTTTAACAATGATATCCCAAAGCATAGTCCATGCGCCCTCTATATCTTTATTGCTTATAAGCGCTTCCCAAGTTGCCGTATATATGCGTTTGTTTAACTTATTCTGAAAATCAATTCGCACTTCCGGTTTCTGTAAATTTTCTACCTTGATTGCATTCTGAACCCTTCATGACTCTTGTATATTTCACTAGTGCTCTTTGTCTTTCATCCGCAATGACGAATTCAATTATACTGTCGCTATTTCCTTTACGCCAGTTGTATATTTGGATCATTTTATGTCTAGAACAAGTATTTGATCTTGAATCCCCAAAATCACGTAGCACTCTTTCTGAATCTGTACCCTGACGTTGGACGCCGACCAAGAGAGTCGCAATTGGTTGATGTTTTATGCTGAAAAGGTCACCAGCCTTTAGCAGCGTTGTATAAGATAGAAGTTCATAGTTCAAATTTTTTTAGAGGAATCATTTAGGTCAAAAAAGATCAAAACGCATTCTGAAATAAAAGTCAGATTTTCAGTAAGAATAAATTGTTTGAATTTTCGAGTACTATAAGCGGCTGCACATATAATTTTCAAGTTTTGAAAAAAAACTTTAAAATGCTCCCACTTTTTGAATTTTCATCCAAAATGGCTGGCTAACGAACTTCGCCTTTAGTTTAGGAGACTAAACGAGTATACTAAAGGTCAATCCAAGCGATCAGTTCTTTCGGAAGTTATCGCGCTCACAGACAGACTTACCTACATACATACTTATATACTATGACCTTATTTTTTCAGGTTTTATATTATTGAGATTCTTGGCTCAGACACAGGCCAATCGGATGTTCAGACTTTCATTTCGTATCCCATTGTCCCTGCCTAAGCCAATCCTGAATTAGAAGTTAAAAAACTTTTACTTAACTTGATCATGTATTTTTTTATAAAGAAAAGATAACTATCGACCTACTGGTTTATTGGCCACTTAATTTCCACAGTTTAACTATGAACCTACTGGTTCATTGGTCACTTAATTTCATAAGGTCTATCGATAAAAACCTTAAACGACCAAAAGGTATTAAATTATTTTAGTTCTAATTACGGTCCATAGTTACTTCTCAGTTTACTCATGAAAGTCATAACACTTCCTCATCCGTCCTCTGTGTGTACCATATCTATTTCTTTTGTCGAAATTTGGCTTAAATTAAACATTTTCGAATCTCTGATCATTGACTGAACATCCCCTTGACCTGACTTTAAAAGTAAAGGATTAAGGTGTGTGGAAAGCATTTTCCATTAAAAAGTGTGACTGGAAATAAACGGTCGAAGAAACCGTCAGGTTATGGTCAGGTAGTAGCAAACATTCATTTGAAAAGCCAATTTTTCTCAAGAAAAATGCATTGAACACGCCTAGAACAATTATTTTTCAAATCGTCTCGACGTGGTGTAACAAACTGTAACAAACTGGTTTGTATAGTGACATTATAATCAATTTTATTGTCGAAATTTCACTTTAAGTTCAAACTGATAAAGACAAACTTATGATTAAACCAAAATAAAGTATTGGCCTACCCTCATGACTTCAGAATGATTTCATGTGAAATAAAAATCAAGCTTATCATTACAACTATAAATAAAATTGGAAGAGGACGGACCTAAGTAATGAGACCAATTCGTAAAAAATTTTCTAAGAATTAATATCAATATTAAAATGTCAATAAAACAAGAGCCACTACAGTCGGCACTTATAAAATGAAGATAAACTTAACAAAAAACTCATACGTTCACACAGAAACATTACAATATCATACGTAAAACGGGCGAATTAAAAAAGGTCAAGAAAGTAATTTAAATCGCTGACTAAAACTTGACATTTTAGACTCAATCTTGCTCGTGACTTAGATTCAGAGAATCGGATTTACTGCTGATTTTATAATTTTTCGAAAGGGCCTAGCTCGATAAGTATGGGAACAGTGCCCTTGAGCCTTATCCAAACGCACCTAGGCATATGTGTACGTTACAAGCAAATAACTCTTTCCTGAAATGTTCAGTCCTTGTAGATGACCTTTCAAGGTCACGTTTATGGTTTTAAAGTTTTTTGCGTATTTCTCGGATGGTTTTTGGCGGATTTCAATCAAAATGGCATCAAAATGAATATTACTTAGAAATACATTTCATATTTTTTATCCGCAATTTTTAGCGCGAAATTCAAATCTCGAGAGACATTCAAATATCCTATGTCGAATTTTCTGAAAATAAATACATAATTAGAGAAAAAATTCACACAGTTTCCTTACATATAAAGTATTTATTAGGAATTTTTTGAGATTTTTTTGAGTCGCAGAACATGGTAGAAAAAATTGGAAAACCTTCTTTCATCCAAATATCGGACCTGGTAGACCTTACATGATTATTGAACAATTTATACAAGTGTATTTTTGACTATTTGCAATAAAAGTAATCGCCTGAAATGTTTTCGAAATTTCTGACGCTGAAAAAATATTTTTCTACACGAAATTCTCCTAATTGTTAGATTTTTTGCAGTTTATGAGGCCACTGAAGCTTACCAACTTCAGTAATACACGATTTATGCTTTCTTTCAAAATCCATAATTTTTGTTTTATTTACGTTGATTTTGAGGCCCATGTTCTCCATACCTGTCTTCAGTTTTCTCAACATACTTTGCAATTCTTCGATCGACTCTGCTATAACAACCTCATCATCTGCGAATTCTAACCCACGTACCCTCACTGTCCCGAGATCCACACCTTCTTCGTCGATGAGGGCCATTCATAGGCACTTGTCCATGTGAATAATTAATTTAGAGAACATTTTCAAAAATACCACTTTTAGCATGAATTTGACATAAAACTGCTATTTTGCATTTTTTGGATGATATTTAGGGCACAATACAAGGATTTGGGGGGGGGGGGGTCAAATTAAAATTCATCGAATAATAATGAATCAATAAATATTTCAATAATTTTTCGTCATCCACGAGAATATTATGGAATTGTTTTTAAGTCTACACACAGAAAGATAGTGCGATGAAAGTAAAATTATCAGAGCTATAGAATTTTGAAAATCCAAAAAAATAAACGAAAATCACCAATTTAAGCGGAACAACGCTTGATATGAAAAAAAGTCAAGAGAAGAAAAACGTTGCTTTTTGAAAGCCCTACAAGATTAGCATGATAACTTTTTGCATTTTTTTTCGAAAAACAAAAATTCAAAATTTGATCGCACAAAAAATAATGAAGAATTAAAAATTCCATTTTGCGGTCAAACTATGCAAGGAACAACAAGAGATAAGAAGAAAAAAATTTTGCACCCAAAAAATATCTACAAGTTTGTCAAATCACTTTTTAATAGGACGATTGGTTTTTCTTTTATTCGTAAAAAATGACATTACAAATTGCAAAATTTGATTTTTGGACAAAGGGCACAAGCTGTGAAGGAAAACATTGATAGGCGAAAGTTGTTCACTCAAAGACGATCTACGATTTCGTTATTTATAATTTTTATAAAGGATGAGTAGATTTTTTTTAATCGTAAAGAATGACAATAAAAATGAAAAAATTGAATTTTTTGAAAAACGACAAGTTTTGAGATCCCCTGAGCTAGAAAAAATGATTTTTACCAAGGTGTCTGTCTGTAGTCTATCTGAAGTCACGATAACTTTCGAATAAATAATCAGATTGGATTGAGCTTTGGCAAATTTTTTTAAGGCCTAAAAGAAAAGAACAAGTTTGCTAGCCAGCTATTTTTGATGAAAATTCAAAAAGTTGGAGCATTTTCAAAATCCAAAAAAGCTAACGGAAATCAACATCTTTAGCTAAACAACGCACGATATGAAAGAAAGTCAAGACAAGAAAAACGTTGCTTTTTGCAAGTTCTTAGGGATTTTGTGAGCGTTCTCTCTTTCAGTTCGTATTTTTTGTTATAACGTGCCAATAATTAAACTTTATTCTATAACTTATTATAATTTATTCTCTTTAAATTGAATTTTCTATTCAATTTACCAATTCGCGCCATCAACATCAAAAATGGGTCTATATTACTCGAGGGAATGCAAAATGCACCCCAAGAAATTGTGTTTTAGGCACATTGTCTTTTTATTGCCATTTTTATCTTTAGTTTTAATTTAATGTATAAAAATATATAAGTTGGACACATTTTTTTGTCCAGGCAAACAAGATTATAGGTTGTAGGAGTTTCGGTTTATAAGAAAGAGGATAATAAAGTTTGATGCTGACTGTTTCCTCATTGATTGGTTTCTTTATCTTTATCTTGCATTAATTTATAACATAGCTCTATGATCATTTGCAAACATTCTCTCAATTTTATATTCATCATTTCTACCGCATCATCTTGCAAAGAGTCATTAATATCCTCATCAACATCATCAATCCTAAATTTTGTTTCATTAGTTGTACTTTGTCCTCCAGCGTACTTTGAAAAAATGTAATCCTCTGTTTCTTGTTGCAGAGATAAGTTTACAGTCCGAGGGTTCACGTGATGGCGCTTCTATTCCTGGAGTTCCCCGTACTGAAACTTTTAATGCTTCTGATAGAAGTCCTTCACCTGAAAGGTACAGGTCCAGGTCTCCTTCTGCCAGACGTTCTCCTTCTGCCGAGTTTGATCCTGCCGGGTTTCGTCAGGCTGGGCTTCCTCCTGTTGAGTATGACCCTGCATGGTTTCCTCCTTCCGAGTTTGATCCTGCCGGGTTTCATCCTACCGAGTATTTTTCTGTCAGCACTCCTTCTTCAGGCACCTCTTCTTCTTTGAAGCTTCATCCACCTGCTAGGTCATCTCGTTCAAATCCTCCTAATCCTGCCAGGTCTCACCGCTCAAGGCCTGCACCACCTCCTAAGCGCATTGATCCACCTACCAGGCTTCCTTCTTCCAACGGAGTGGGATATGGACTTGAACACCTTAACTTCATCAGGCTTAAACCTCGCCAGAATTCACGTCATATATTTGAACTGCGAAGATACACTTTTCCTGCCGAGAAATCGATCAAATTGAGACAGGGAGATAACATCTTTGAGTCTGTGCCAACCCAAGAACAAATTGTTCTATCAACATCTGATGGTGACGTATTTGCAATATTGGAGAGTACCTATACTCTTATTGGAATGTATAGTCATCAAAAGGGTTATTCTATGAAAAGGGTGAAAATAAACATGAAAAGCGGAACGGTTAGCGTTTTGACCAAAGAAGAAATGGACAATTCTCCAGTCGGTTCCAAGCGCCGAATCACAAAATTCTTTCGAGTAACGCGGGAAGATGAGGTATAAAACGTAATCCTTCACGTTACTGATTCAATCGAAAAAATGTAAAGCTGAAATATAATATTTTTTATGAACCAGCATCGTTTCGTAATCTTAGAAGTAAGCTATAAATAGAAATAATAATAAAAATGCTATGTTTTATTGTTCACAAGGATTCAATCTTTCGTCAAAAAATTCTTCCCAATCTGTTCCAAAGTCGCGAATTTAATAATTTTTTCAATTGCTTCGTCGAAATTCAGTTTAAATTTTCGATAATATACAATAAGAGCGATATATGTTTCGTATTTTGTTCCCTGACAAACAGCATTATCCCTTTATTAATAGTTCATATGTTATTAATGAAGCTATGAGTTATATTTATTTAAGAATGTTGATGTTTGTTGTTGGCTTTAGCGTCAGGTAAATTGAGAACAATTAAATTCTTTTGAACAATTCAAAATTAAACAAAATATTCTTTGTTTACTATCACAGTTGCAAATTATATAAAATGTAATTTTAATTATTAAAATTGTATAAATATTTATGTGAAAGTCAATCTTTATTAAATTACACTGTACTAAACATAAAAAATTATAGAAGACATTGCAGTTAAATAATAATTCAAAATAAAGATTTTTACTACACACATAGAAAATTTGACAGTCTGACAGAATTTTTCATGTCAATCATTTACCGTGATTGTTTGAAGGTGGACGCCAAGAAAGCCTTAATTTATATAAACCAAATTTTCATGATCTCAAAAAAAAAAAAGAAATATCAAGGCCATTATGTGTAAAGCTACCCAAATAAGAATACTTTCTTTTTCATTTTAGTAATCCCTTGCATTGGGATTACGTTTGAAATTATCAGGAGCCTTACATTTCCCTACTGGTACGCAATCAGCTATTAAACAAAAATTTTAATTAGTTAATTATATTTACGTTTTACCATATATAACTATAATATTGTATATATTTCAAAATATGTGAAATTAGAGAAATTGTTGTAGAGAATTAAATAATTATATATTATATAAGTGTGATATATTTACCATGGCACGGTGTGCCTAAACCAACTTTAAATGCAAGGTCATACCACATCCAATTTTTTTGTTGGGTTCGATTAAGGGGTTTAGAAATAGTGTCCAAAAAAAATTTGAGTCAAATCCCCCGAGCTGTTTTTTAGAAAAATGTTTTTTAAGGGTTAAAAATAGAATTTTTCCAAAACTGTAATAAATTGTTTTTTTTCTGCACTTTATTGATGAAAAACATTATAAAATTAAAGAAAGAATCTTAAGACATTAAAATTTCAACTTTTTGAAATAAATCTAAATAAAAAATATAATATATTCCTAAAATATAATATAGTCTTTGAAGTACGTCTTAAAATATACCTATCATCATACATGCCTGTGTTAACAGAACAACAACACGTGAATGTAAACATTGATGGAGTCTCTTACCTAATGCAAACATATCTAGAACAAGGATCAAATTTTTTTTGTACACCGAAGCATTACGAAAATTTTAAAGATCATATTATAAACGGTATACCCCTAAAACAAAAAGAACACTTGGTGTGTCATTTGATTAAAGTAATTCGAAATGAATAAGCGACAAACATTGAAGAAAATAAATCAGATAGACATACTGTAATCGCTTTATCTCAGAAGCATGGAAATCCTTTGAAAATTTCTTTGACTGAACAGCAATCAGAAAACAAAAAGGGAAGCGTGTTTCTACTGAAGATGTTTTACAAATTGGAACAAGTTATGGACTTTCAATGAATAAATTATATGGTATTAAAGCAGCTCTTCGCGTCGCTACGAATGACAAAAATGCTTTCAACAAGATCTAAAACAAAAATTATAAACTTTGAATCATTCTCTTGATTTGTAATTCAGTATGAAAAAGTGTAATGTGATTACCACTACAAATAAAGATACTGCAACTACTGCAGAAACTTTAGTGTTTTGCAATTATGTAAAAGGATTATTTCAGTTTCTTGAAGAAAAAAGTGAAGTCGATGAAATGCATTTGAAATTCGGAATAGATAGTGGCGGAGATTTTTTGAAAGTTTGCCTCTCGATGCAATCTTTGGATGAATCAGAACTTGCAAATGTAGAAGGTCGACAGAAGTATATCGAAGGCGTTGTCGCAAAAAAGTTTAAGGATTCTGGCGTCAAGAAATCACTACTGCTTGGGATAGTGGCACATACACAAGAGAAATATGATGTGGTCACTCTTAAAATTAAAGGATTTAAAAGGGACAATAGCAACTGATTTAAGACTTGCCAACGTATTGACGGGCATCATGTAACATGCAAGCAGTTTTCCTTGCACATGGTTTACTGCGTCAAAAGATGAATTTAGTGATGCATGTCGATCATTTAACATTTTTTTTTAAATCTCGTCAGATTATATAAAAAACCTTCAACAACATACTCATCACATCGAGACAAACGATCAGTCAGTCGAGATGATCGTCTCGTCTCGATCTAATTTTTTCATTGCAAATTCTTGATCACCATTACATTTCAGTTCCATCTGACTATGTTTTGAGCAAATCTCGATTTTGTCCAAAAATGATCGACATGTATCACTAGATGAATTAAACGCGGTGGGGAATACAGAACTATTGGAAGTTGTAAGGAAAATTTTTTTCTGTGGCAAAACAGTGGAAGTAAAACATCATCTGCGAAGAAGTATATAAAAATTGTACAAATACTCCTATAATTTCCTCAGAAAACGCTAACATAGAAATATTAGAAATAATTCCACCACCAGAACTAAATCTAATGCTCGGGGTTGTGAACAAAATGTATGAACACATGCTGACAAAATTCGAAGATGAGAGTCTCCAATGGCCTAGGATGTGTAATGTTACTCGCGAGTTTGTACATGGGAGTGCAGCGTTCGCAGGTAATCCTTGCAAAATGCTGTTAGAAAAAATCGACCTATTGCATGGAATATGTAGCATTGGTTGTTTAAAATATGTAAGGTGCTTTAAGGGTTTGCAATCCGTCGTTAATTCTTGTTTTTCTTCAACATTAAACCCAAAATACGTAGATTGTATATATGAGTTTCAGCGAAGTTACTGTGATTTGGAAATTTCAATTACACCTAAAGTTCACGCGGTTTTTTTTCATGTCCCTGATTTTTGTTGAGAAGTTAAAAAAGGCCTTTGATTTTACAGTGAACAAGCCATGGAATCTGTCCATTCGGATTTTAAAACGACCTGGGCTAAATATAACGTTTCGAGCACACAACCTCGATACCCAAGTAACTTACTAAAAGCTGTACAAGAAAACAATGCCCGACATGTATTAAAATAAAATATTTTTTGTTTCAGTATTGATATGGACTGATATTATATTTATTTACCATATTTCGTTACATAGAGTGAAAAAATTGAAAATTTTTATTTTTAACCCATAAAAAACACTTTTCTCAAAAACGGCTATGGGGATTTGGCTCAACATTTTTTTGCGCACTATTTTTGATCCCCTCAATCGAATCCAAACAAAAATTGGATGTGCTATGACCTTGCATTTAAAGTTGATTCAGGTACACCGTGATGGGTGAAAGCCATATTTTTCAACGCAAATACAAAGTTTTTCTTGGAGAAATATTTAAATAAGTTGGTGTTTCTTTGTTGCTACCTCTCAGAATGAAATTTACTTTAAATCAAATTATTGATCTTCATTAGAGATAATCCACTAAAAAACAACGTTCAGCACAATGCAAAACAGGTCTACATATGGGTAATTGTCAAATTGATGGCAAATTTCAAGTCCCAGTAATATAGCATTAATTTAGTAGCTCGTACCGATTTTTTTTTTTAATTTAGTGAATACTTATTAGCATCCTCTACAAAATGGTTAGTTCTTTTTTTTCATTTCTGCTTTTATTTACTTTGATTTAATATGAGGACCCCCCAAACTTCATTACTTCATTACCATACGGCGACCCAACCTCACTTTGCACAAGGATAAACTGATTTTCTCCTCTTTTTGAGACACTAACCTGAAAACGCTTAACGTATGAAAGATGCACATAAATTTAATTTATGCTAATTTTTCAATTTAAGTAAATAATATTGTAAAAACCTCAAAGTCTGTCCCTCGATTTTTCTCATTCCAAGCATCATTACAGTACGTATTTTTCCATAGTAAAATATTATAGTTAAGGTTGAGTAATAAATACAGAAATATTAAGCGTACTGCTTAATACAAGATTCTATGAATTAAGCTTAAAATATTAACTCTTTTTTTTCGTGAATCCGATATTAAAACGAAAAAGTGCATTTTGACAACAAAAACGTCATTCCCGTACGTGCGTTAAAAAGCAGTTTCGGAGTGAAAACAAATTATAAAAACCATTTCGTTACTTGCTCAGCGGTGTTTTCTTTCATAAGTAGGTGACTTTTCATGAATGAAATCTGTGTTTTTTTAAATAAATATTAAAAAAGGTTAAACTTCATCATTTTTCTCGCATCATTCCCGTACGGAACAATAGAAGAGCGTACGACTGCTTATATGCGCGTGCGCGTGGATCATGTGGGCCGGTTTTTTGACAGTTTCCTAACCTCTATTTATAAATATACAGATCTCAAGAAGTGAGCCAAATTAGTCAATTAGTGAGGAAGAGATGTGTTGGAAATTATATTACAGCACAGGTTGGTAGATTTTGTCATGACAGGTAAGAGGTGCTGAGATTCTCATATAAAAATTTTAGAAAATAAGTAATTTAATGTAGTTGAAATGTAGTCGGTTACTGATGTATTAAATAGATTTTAATACATTTGAAACACTGCACAACAAATCATGTAACTAGTTTTAGTGAATGTTGAATCTTCAGTTGCGCTACAATCACGTTGTTTCCATTTGTGTACTTTAAAACGTGTTTATTGAAATAAAAAATAATAGCAACAATGAGACTTTTAATTTATTACGTTACCTTACTTATATTCGAGAAAATTATGTGCAATAGTTATATATTTCGTTTTTCTTAAATGCCATGCGTTAAAGTATTCGCTTTTGAACTTTTTAAAAGCTCGTGCTCTCTTTCATCAAACTTCTAACCTCAAATCCACTTTACGTATTTCATGTACGAATTTGATTATTATTTCTTATTTTCAAAACTGCCCCTCTTGTATTTCAAATTTTTAGATCTGATAAGATAAATTTCGGTTATACAAGTTTTAATTCCTAATAATAATGTGATTACCACTGTAGGTTCTAAAATTTGCCTACAATTTGACAATTACCTATATATACGAATGGTTCTATAAAATTATAAATTTAAAAATGGTAGAAATAAGCATGTACTGTTTTTCAGGGAATAAGAAAATATTGTGTTTCTTGTATATGTGAATATTCAAATCGTACAAACCAGTTTCCACTCAATTGTTTGACTTGAATTAAATTATTGGACACAAAAACATCTAGAATGGAGCGATTTTTTCTATTAATAACAAAAATTCAAAGGGTTTCATATTTCATCTCCTCAAAATCATATTGCTGTGAAGTTAATAACTTGGGTCAGTTTTTTAATTTACTAATTGATAAATAAATCGATTGACAGATAGCCAGGCGTATGTTCAAGGGCAGGAAAGTTATCAGCAGGGTAGTATCAAATTTGAGATAGAATTACAGACACAATGGTAGTGTTGCATTTTAAACTTATCTCCAGGATATTTATTTTCATTGAGAAAATCATTTGATTTGCGTTTACTTTTTCCTGTCCAGTAAATGCCACCAACGATATAAGTTGATTCCAATACTGATAGGACATTAAAATTAGCCCTAAAAATTTCACAACTAAATTTGAAGATTGAATAAACTGCGATTCTGTGAAATTTCTTGAAATTATTTAAAGTCTACAGTTCAATTGTTTCAATTCAATTCTCAGTCCTCAATTCTATCCCAATTTAAACCCGTCAAAATACTTTGAAATTCCTTGATATCATTGGGAATACAGGAATTATTTTCAGATCCTTTTACATTATTTAAGACCTTTAAAATCTAATAAAATCTTTGAAAATACTTCCAAAATCGCTTTAATCAGTTGAATATTTGTAATTTCGTGAAATCTGTTGAAACATACATCACAATCCCTTGAATTCATTAAAAGTCGGTAAAATTTGTCGAAATGCTATGAAATCAGTTGCCATGGCGTGATTTTCTGTGCGATATCCTGATTTTTTATGTCCAGAGGCGACAAATTTGCGCTTTCATTGCGCGGAACTAAATTAGGTTTCACTTTTAGCAGCAAAAAAGATTGAAATAGATTTGCGATTTCTCTGATGCGAATAAAAACGTTGCGTCCTACTCGGAGGTTTTAAAAGTTGCTCAATATTTTTTCGCTATTCTTCAGTATAACGCAAGTTGCGACAGCAGTTATTATCTTATAAATTACCTAGTAGAGTGATGAACATAATCGAATTTCTCTTGGAAGATTTACAACTATTTTAAGCTGATATACCGCAAGACGCTGTAAAATCTTTTGGAATTCTATTATAATCTTATAAAATCCTTTAAAATTTCTTGGAAGCTATAAATATTCACAAGTGATTCATGAAAACAATAATTCATCCTAAGCTTCAGGCGTATGTAATTCATGAGATAAGAATTATCAGAACAATTATCATTCACACTATTAACTAAATTCTTCACAAAAACAGTAATCAGTTTTTCCTTAGTTAGAAAAAATGATGATCCTTTCCACTCTGCTTCTAACATGGGCGATTATTCTTAATTCTATTGGTAAATATAATAATGTAATAATATATCTATATTTTTACAAACATTTCTAAGGTTTTCGCAAATCAAAATTTTGATATAGTGTGACCAGATGTCTTGATTTATCAGGAAGTGTCCTTATTTATTTAATCGCTGTCCTGGTTTACTGATTTTGTGTCAGAAAGATTGAAATAGATTACAAATTTGTCGATTAGATTATGAATATGAAGTAGCAGAAGCTTAGTACCCTGATTTTCCGGATTTCTCCGGCAAACTCCGGCAGTACTTTCTACTGCTTCCTCCGGCCATAACAATGAAAACACATTTGCTTCTAATTCTCTCCGCATTAGGTCGATCAGGAAAATAGGAATACCGGTATTGGTAATCATGTGTTTCACTTACACGAATTTCATAATGTCTTTGTAATATTCAACTTTATTTCACTTTTATTCAGATATTTTTTACTTCAAGTTCAACCCAGTAGAAACCCAAATAACCAATAATTACAATTCATATCTAATATTTTTGTGTTAACCAGAAATCGAAGTTTTCAGAGCGGCAAGAAAAAAGAACGCTAGAAAACGACAACAAAATCTATGGTTAAATGTCTCTGTTCATTAAATATTTGAAAGTACATTAAAAAAAAAAAAACATACGCTTGAAATATCATATCAACCTCTAATCAGACGGCTTACAATGTTATTTTGAACTATATTTCTCCTATTTCAACTCCTTTAGTGCAATTATGTTACATGAATTAAATTTTTCGATTATTTTTTTACGGGATTTAAAGAACATACTACTTTTTAAGCCTTCATGTGCAATTTTGTTGCACAGCTTGGCCGTTTTGAGTTTTTTTTTCTGTAATTTCAAACAAATCTAATAATTATGAAAAGTTTGTTTTAGTAAAAGAAATTTTTTAAGAAATTGATCTGAAAATAATTTCTCTCATTCCTTCCTTTGGAATCAAACATTCAGAAAGTAACCAATTAGCCTCTATAGGGACTGAACGTGGTGCTCTACATTTGTCATTATATGTGTGTATCTAAAATAAAAAATACCTACTTGTTTTGAAAAATGTCAACAAGAAAGTTTTTTATTTTTTCGGCACTTTTTATTTTTCATAAAAAGGGTTGGCTCACTAAAAAAATTCATGAACCAAAAAAGATATATTTTATAGAGATGCATAACTTTCCCTGAAACCATTTTTTAACGGAACCAAATTTGACACATTTTCTTCTTAAACAAAAAGAATGGGACCCTGGGATGTTTTATTTTCTAAGATTTGTATTTTACGCTACGCCCTATTGATCAATACTTGGCATAATTTTTTGTGACTCAAATATATCATAATTTTACTCTCCTATATGTCATTTTCATTGATTAATTCACTGTACGGCAATCAAATACGAAAGGCATGTGTCAAAAACAAATCAAAAAAACTATCTTTAATGTTGTTTACAAATTTTCTAAATGTCAAAAAAATTAAAAGAGCTGCCAATTTCTGATTTTCCAGTTGAGCGATCTCACGTTGGTATAAAGTTATAAGGTATAGTATATTTCATAAAATTCCCAGGAAATAATTAGCAAAAAAAATTGCCAGCTAAAGCGCTGACATGGTCGCGCAGAATTTTAGCTGGAATTTGAAAAAAAATCTTTGATATAACCCATATATAAATTTTGTCATTTTTCAACTTTTGAATTTCATGGTACTTTGACAATGTTGACAAACGGAAGTCACTGAATTTTTTTAAACGGATTTTAAGGAGAATTCAAAAAAGTCATTTTCTGAGCGTTACATAATCTGCGTAAACTTCATGTTTTGCTAATTTGCTTAACGTGTCACGTTTAAATTGTAATGGGTGTTCTTATTTGTGGACCATTGAAGACTTTTTTTTTTTAATTTTCGCTATAGAGAGGCTTGCAAAAAGGGTTTTTAGATTAGTGAACGCTTGGCCTTCCTTCTTCAACGCTTTGAAAAAGTTTTTGAAAAGTCCGAGTTTAATGTGCAATGGTGGGAGAATGATGTTTTATTTTTTGACGAGAAGCACATACTTAATGCTGTTTTCACCCAATGTTTCACTTTTTCTTTTCGGCCATTGCTTTTTCTTATAATGGTGTTCGCGAGCGCGACTGTCCCAGTCGCTTTAAATTTCATGATACTTGGACAATGTTAACAAACGGACCTTTGATTAGTTTCACTAATTCGCTTAACACAGTCGCGCTCGCGAACATGAATATAAGAAAAAGCAATGGCCAAAAAGAAAAAATTACACATTGGGTGAAAAAAGAATTGAGTATGTGCCTCTGGTCAATAAAGAAAACATTATTCTCCCGTCATTGCACATAAAGCTAGGATTTTTCAAAAACTTGGTCAAAGCGTTAATCAAGGAAGGGTAAGTTTACTTATATGAAAACCCCTTTTGCAAGTATTTCTATAGCGAACATTAAGGAAGGAGTCTCCAGTAGTCCAAAAATAAGGAGACTAATTTAAGATGAAAAATTCCACACGTTTTTGTCACCCGATGAGGCTGCAGCATGGAATACATTTAGGTTAGTTGTTTCTGATTTCCAGGGAAATAATAGGAACCCGAAGTACAAGGAAATTTTTGAATATTTGCTAGAGAATTATCCAAACACTACCATACAATAGTGGCGTTTTGTTTTATTTTATTCCAGTATTTGTCATATGTCTTTTATTCCTTCAATTTTTCCAGCAGGCGTAAATGTGGCGCCATTTCTCAAGTGTACCCACTCAAAAAGTGAAAGTTGTCCGATAATTTTCGTTTCTTCTCTTTTGGGAAGTAGTCGCATTCCGTGGCTGCGGAAAATTTCTTCAATTGAAGTCTCCTATCTTCAGTAGGTATAAATGTATGATATTACAAAATCCCTTTGATTGTCACTGCAGCATCAAATCTGCTTTTTAGATCTTTAGCAGTGGCTTCGTGATGTTCTTTGGTACTAAAAATGATTTCAGTTTCCTTGCAGTACTTATTTGCCCACTGAACTAGGGATGAAGCATCTAGGATGCGATCTTTAGTGGAATATTGTAGGCTAAACTTTACTGTATTCCGTTCAACATTCGCCCCTATGTCATCGAATTCTCCCTTAACATGAGCGGTAGGATGGTAATGCCACTCAGCTGGAATTCGGAAATCTGCCTTGTCAGCCAAGATATAAGCAAAATTGCTCTTGTTCTTAAAATGCTGACCTGCTCTGTCGAAGACATAGTACACCTTTTGGACTGAAAAATTCGCCTCAAGATAATTAAAAATTATCTTCTGGTACTCATAAACGGCAACAGCGTAATGAGTAAAATTATCCGATATGATTGCCATGCTTTTGTGCTTGAGTTCTCCATACTTTACATAGTAAGTAACTACTGAGAATATTGTGGCCTAATCATTATTCTATTAAAATCCTTGCGCAGAGTTCTGGAAAATAAACTAAAAGTTCTCAGCGAAATCAAATGAGATAACGAATTTACCATTTTCCAAAGTTATCTTCAGATTTTTGCAAAATAATGACTGCTCTGTAGCAAGAAAATGATGGGTTCTTAGCTTTAGTAACGCTTCACAAAGCTCATTTACAAATTCGTCAACATTCGTGAACAGCGTCTTCAAAGTGCATCTATCAGTCTGCAGCCAAAAATCAGATTTGATTTCTTCCAAATTCTCCTAACTTTCAGGAACTTGTCGCATGAGGGCACACAGTTATACGTATACAAATTAAAATTTGGAATATTTCGAAGATTTCTATGTTTCCTTGGCAAATGAAACAATTTTGTATGTTTGTTTTCGTACAAAACAACGACTATTTTAATATTTTGGTTTATTGCACTACAACTACCAAATTGATCAGGAAAAATAGCACTCATATTCGTTACAGGTGCGATCATCTTTACTTGGATAGCTTTCGCAACTACTTTAGTCGTTTCTAACTTAAGATACAGCTCACAGAGTGAAGCCATCATCAGAAATTTTTGTTTTCCAAAATTCATATTTCGAAAACCAATCCATAACATTTTTTTATTTCAATTACCAACTTCAATTTTTTCGCCGCTCCTCTTACTAATTTACAGAAACCTGCATCAACTTTTCTTACTTAATTAGACATATATTAAGCACGACTATGTAGATACAAAACAAATGGAAATCCATATGAGATGTTGGTGAATTTGAAATATTTTTATTATATGCACTGATCGCTGAATCTTTATTTCTTCTTCGCAAGATAATTTTAGATATTTTTAAAGAACTTGTTATAGCAAATGTATAATTTTCTTTGGGAATATTTAATTTACTTAACATATCGAATGAATCATACCTAGTTTAATTCAAATAAATTTCGATTTTCCTGATCATTTTCTTTCGAATTATTAATCTTCTGGTTCCAAGTTTCCAAAAAATGTTATTAGTAAACACTTCGACATTTTGCTTCACGTGCCTTGGGATAATGTAATCCTCTCTTTTTTGTTGCAGAGTTAAGTTTACAGTCCGAGGGTAGAGATCATCTTCCTGAAAGGTCCAGGTCTCCTCCTGGTGAGATTTATCCTGCCAGGTCTTCTCGTCCAAGGCATCCTTCTCGCCATTGTAGGCAAATTAGTCCACCTACCAGGCTTCCTTCTTGGCACAAAGGTGGATGTGGGCTTGAACATCTTGAATTCATTCGGCTTACTTCTCGCAGGAATCCGTGCCAAATATTTAAACTTAGCAAATACACCTTTCCCACTGATAAATCGCTTAAAGTGAGACTAGGAGACAATCGCGGTGAGTCTGTGCCAATTGAAGAACAAATTGTTATGTCAACACCTGGTGGTGACGTATTTGCAATATTGGAGAGTTCTAATGCTCTTGCTGGAATTTACATTAAAGATAATAGTGATAATAATATGAGACGGGTGAAAATAAACATGGAGAGCGGAACGGTTACCTTTTTGACTAAAGGAGAAATCAATGAAACTCCAGTAGGTTTCCAACGTCCAATCACAAAATCCTTTCGAATAAAGCGAGAAAATAAAGTGTAAACCGTAATCCTTCATATTATATACTGAATAAAAAAACTAAAATTATATATTGTTTCTCTAATGCCCCATTTAGTCTTTTTTAGGAGCAAATAAAAAAATGGTGTTTAAAAGTATTATTCAGTATAGCGTGCTACGCTCCAGTTGTTGGTAAAAGAAAAGAAAATGATGTTAGTCTGGAAAAAGTATTTGATTGCAATAAAAGAAAGTATTATTTTATTGCAGAGCATTCTCACCAGCGTTCTTTTGACTCTCGAGACCATAATGTCCGTTCAAATGGGTTTTATCTGCTTTCGGTGTCATCTGTGAAATTGAACAAAATTTGCGTCAATGTTTGGCTATCTTGAATTAAATTGTGACATTATTTTGAATCGGATCAGTAGGATCTCAAACTCGATCATTTATTTTGGCCAATCAAAATTCTATGGATTTTGGTACCTTTTTTATTGCATATCTGAATGACATTGATTCTCTTATAATTTCGAACATTGGTTTTGAATGTGATAAAGATGGACTGGATTATATTTTTTCTCTGACAATTGGAGTCACCCTTTTCGATTCCTTTCAGAATATCTGTTACATAACTTGTAAAAAATCTAAGAAAGAAGTGAAAATTCTTGAAATCTCTAAAACATTCTTTTTGAAATTTTCTTTGTCCATCAGTGGTATTCTCCTAAAATGAGTCAATTTTTCACTTAATATCCATCTGTATCGCTAGAAACCGGAATACAAACGCGATTCGTGCATTATTTTGTCAAAATCATGAAAAGTGCAAATAATTTCAAACATTCTGGGACATTCATTAAGTTCTGAAAAATATATAAGAGGTTCTTATCAAAGTAAAGCCTTGTCCGTTGTATCCACAGATTGAAAAACAACCCAAAAAGCTTTTGAAACATAAATTTGAATCATGCAACCGGGAGTGGTGAGGTATTTTCTGAAAGTGAGAAGTTTCACTAATTGGTAACTTGGCTGATTTTTGGCCTTTTTTAAAAAAAATTTCTGTTGCATTCCTTATTTGAAAAGCTACCCGGAAGATTTTTTAAACATAAATAATCAAAAATGACAATACTTTCTAACTTCTGTGACATTTATTGATTTTTCAAAAATTAATAAGACGTTCTCGTCAGAGCAAAAGCTTCCTTGTTGCGTTCGTCGATGGAAAAAAACCCAAAAATTTTGTAAACATAAATCATGAAAATTGTGAATAATTTCTAAATGCTGTTACACCTATTGATGGAAAAAATAGTTAAGGTGTTCTCGCCAAAGTGAAATTTTGTTGATAGAAAAAGTACCCAAAAAACCTCTGAATCATACATTGCAATGATGCCACCACAAGTATTGCTTATTTTTTTCCAAATCATTAAAAGTGTGAATAATTTCTTACTGCTGTGACACTGCTGACATTCTTTGTTTACCATCACAGTTGCAAATTATATAAAACTTCATTACAATTATTAAAATTGTATAGCAATTAATGTAAAAGTCAATCTTTATTGAATCACACTGTAGTAAAAATAAAAAATGCAAAAACACTTTACAGTTAAATAATAATTCAAAATAAAGATTTTCACTACATAGATAAAAAAATTTGACAGTCTGATAGAATTTTTCATGGAAATTATTTATCGTGATTGTTTGAAGGTGAACGCCAAGGAAGCCTTGATTTATATAAAACAAATTTTCATAAACTCAAAAAAATGAAATATCAATGTCATTGAGTGTAATGCTACCCAAATAAAAATATTTTTTTTTTATTTGAGTAATCCCTTGCATTGGGATTACATTTGAAGTTGTCAGGTGCATTACCTTTTCCTACTTGTACGCAACCAGCTATGAAACAAAAAATGAATTGGTTAATTATATTGACGTTATACTATACAGAACTATAATATTGTATATATTTTAAAATATGTTAGTTTTTAGAATGCAAGGGAATAGATAATGAAACAAGCGTTAAAACTAAAAAGCTATTGTAGAGAATTAAATAAGTATACTATTAATCCATCTGATTGCTTTTTCTATTAAGAAATCATAATTTTGTGTAGCCTTCATAGAAATTGATGAACAAATCAGAGAAGTGTCATATATTTACCATGAGTGAAAGCTATATTTTCCAAAGCGAATACAAAGTTTTCCTCAACTTGAAATTAATTTTTGCACACAAAAACATCTAGAATGAAACGATTTTTGTTATTTAAAAAAAATTTAAGGAGTTTCATATTTTATCTCCTCAAAATCATATTGCTGTGAAGTTAATAACTGAGGGTAATTTTTTCATTTACTAATGACAAATAAATCGATGGAGAGATTGCCAGGCGTATGTACGAGGGCAGGAAAGTGATCACCAGTGTAGTATGCATTACAAGCAGTAAAAGTGTAACAAACTGTAACAAACTACTTTCTATAGTTACAGCATAATTTATTGTATTGACAAACTTTTACTTTAAGGTCAAAATATATGTAACCTTAGGAATTCAGAATAATTTTAGGTAAAATACACATTAAGCTCATCAAAAAAACTACAAATAAAATTGGAAGGCGTCGGACACGAGTAATGAGACTGAATCGTAAAAAATTTGCTAAGAATTTACATTAATATTAAAATGTCAATAACACAGGAGCCATCACAGTTGGTAGTTATCAAATGAAAATAAACCCAAAAAAACACTCATACACTCACATAAATACATTAAAATATCTTACATAAGACGGGCGAATCAAATATGATCATGAAATTGGTTTAAAAGTGTTACTTCATTTATCGATGATATACCCTGCGTTAAGTTTCAGTCGCTCAAGCAGCAAGCTGAAGTTAAGGAACAAAATCTCGAGAACTCGCGAAGATTTTTGAAGTTTTATGTGTTTAAATTAAAGATAGGGCGTAAAAGACTGTGTGCTAAGAATTTCATGGTTTGGCTACAAGTTGCGTAGATCATGCAACAAGTTGAAGTCAAGGTACAAAATAGTCGCCCAGTTGCCACGCCGAATGTCGTCTCAGATGTCAACTCTCATATAAAAATGAATAAATTTGATTATTCAAAAATTTCCCATTTACATTTCAATAGTTATTGCAATCATGCACAACGAGGTCTTTATCGTGAAATAAGGTGCAAGGTCGTTACAATAAATGTTGCTCACACTACTTTATCATTTCTTCAATTTTCCACACTAAATGCAAACATGGACAAGGAGGTCTCCACAAAAACATGCAGTGCAAATTCGTTACAATCATGCATGAACTAATGTAGAGCCTTGAGTAAGAAGTCCCTAGTACCGATACCAGAATCAAAATTTAAGGTGCATTGGTCCGACGCTATCCCCACTTATTAGTTGATGGCGCGCGAAATCGATTGTGAGGTCGAATGATTTCGCGAATCATCCCTTCGATCAACCTGCTTACCCACTTACGATTCAGAGGCGTATCAATATAAATATCCACCCGTAGCTTTGTTATTTAATTTTAATTATAAAACTAGAACGGACCGTCTCACTATAATAGCTTCAATTATATTATGTGACGATTTAAGAAAATTCCATGTAACTACTAATGGCGGATTCTCAAAGAATACGCTCTAAAGGAAACACTCTGCGATAGTGGTTTATTGGCCCACCTGTCGAACGGTGATTTTATCTGTAGAATATGCACATGCATATATGTACTATATACGTATGTGCATAGGTATACGTATTTTCTATATAATACTGGGCGCCAGCCAGGTCCCTATCAGCGATGAGAGAGAATCGATAGCAAAATTGTTGACCCGGCAAAATTCTCAAAAAGAAAACAAAATAATTGAAACGATTGCAAAAAGAAAACCTGAAAACCTAAAAAAGGGAGAGCTAAAGGAGCAAGGAGTCTCGGGGGCAGTTCTCATAGATGTTAACGGCCAAATTTTACATGAAGGGTTGTTAATTCGGTATTTAATAAATCAGAAAAAAAACAAGAGGAAATAAGATTTTACAATTGAATCATTGTTAACCGACAATTTTCAATGCATATACTATTTGCGAATTCTAAACGGAAGCCTAATAAGAAGAAAGATATAATATGGCCACGTGGCCAAAGACAAGGAAAACCGTACACGCCATTTTCTTTCTTCTGAAACGGAGAAAACAGTAAAGAAAAATTCCTAACGCGAATAACCTCATGAAGCTACCAACAACAACAAAATATCACCGGTGCGCACTGATTCGACTTGCTGGGACAATCAAAAAAATTGAAGAAAAAGCACTCTTAATAAGAAGGGCCAGCGAGGCAATGGGCCGGAATGTAGTACAATCCTACCAAACAATCCGCCGATTGCGTTGCTTGCCGAAATACAAAGAAGCTTACCTTAGACATTTCCGTAGTGCTATTTTCCTTTGTTGTATTTAATCAATCCAAGAAATCAAATAATAGGTCGAATCCCAATATCAGATTGGACTTTCCAAGATCCGTAAGAAAAATCAAAGATCAAAAATCCAATAATATACTCAACAACCATGGGAGAGACGTGGCACGTGTCGCCAGACGAGAACCATGAAGGAAAGTGACAGATTCCGTGCAACTCGAAGGGTGCTCGCGTCTAGGCGCGTTTACAAGACTCAAGTCACAGCGCCACTGCCGGTAGAACTATGAACTAAGAATGGTCGTTGACTAACGGTGTAACTGATTTCCGTGACAATATTCGCGAAAATATTAACATAAATATAATAGGTATAATTGAGACCACGATTTCTACGCTAAATCCTAAAACTTACATCGGAATTGAAGTTTACCGAGCGTCAGAATACAGCGCGCATAGTAGGGGGACTGTGAACTAAATGCTCACTAACTAAATCTATGAACTATTTCCCAGATCCGATTACGAATAACGCAACTAAATCATAGTATTCTTAGACTAAATCTAGATCCTGAACTTCATGAAACCTTAACGAAAGGAGGTCTCATGAATCCTGAAAAGTTTCCAACCTCAGTTTGGAGCGGGAAAATTTGAAAATTAATATGTGAACGGGATATCGTGTAAGGTAAAATAACTATATATAGGTGGGTCTAGACTTTTAAATCTATAATCAATGTGAATAAGTCGAATTCTGTACCCACGTTACGTTCCTCTGGAGCGTTAATAAACCTAACCTCGACCTGACCTGGAAACGCATGCGCATAGATTTCTAATGAATGAATGAATGAATCTCTCATGAAAGGTTTCATGGTGACACAGTCCTGGCTAAACCCTAGGCTGACAATATTCGTAAGTTACCGATTTTCACAATTTACAATGTACATTAATCGGTAGTCGTTCCCTGCACGTTCGAATCTTGAAGTTGAAGTCCAAATGGTAGTCCACCCAATGACCGTTGAGACCGCTCTTGTCAAGTTTCCGGTGATTTATTATAATTTCCTCATGATGACGTCACGTGTGGAGGCAATATGGCGTTACTTAGTGTTCCATTTTAGATTGACCAGGCCGAACCCACAAGGTCAAGTTGTACGGTCTGCCGCTAATATGTGGCAACGCACCTCCGTGACATGGCATTCGCCGGATGGTGAAGATGGTGACGTCTTGTGGGAATCTGACTGGTCCAGTTTGGCCCAACTCTAAGAACAAACCCGTTAGCCATGGAGTCGTTATTAGGCATCATGACGTCACGCCTCGAAAATCTTGTTCTGAGGTCGGGAAGATGGATACGTGGAGTGGTAGGGCTATGGTTGTTGCGGGTCGTTTACTGAGGGTGCATTAGTAAATCCTAATGAACCTCTCCTGTCACTACCCATCCTTGGCTTCCGTGGTATTGTCGTTGACGGTGAGTCCATCGTGACGCGACACTTTGATGACATGGCGCTGAGGGGCCAGTATAAGATGGCGGCCAGGCACGGTGCTAACTAGATAGAGTGTTCGATGTCCGCTATATTGGATTGAAGTCGGTAACCATGGTGATGTGGGATGCTTGGGATATGGTTAGTGATAGGTACTTTATCCAGGGTGCGTTAGTAATTCCTGGTAAACCTCTGATGCGACGACCTATCCCTGGCTTTCGTGGTGTTGTTGTCGATCTCGCATTTGACAGGTGGCGATCGCAACCATGTAAACAGAATTGTGCAAAGAGATAAGTAAACTAAACATACAATTCTAGCGAGTGCTCCTGGATTTGTTTAATGGACTTTATCTGAAGTGACAGGTTTGTGAAATTTAGCCTGTCACAACTTTTTGGAAAAATAAACAAAACTTTTTTGAAATTATTCGGCCATGTTGAGTGAATGAAACAAGAACGATTGGTGAAGCAAGTATATTCAGGTAAAGATAAGGGTAGCTTATCCAGAGGTTGACCAAAGAAAGAATATTGGGAAAGTGTAAATGAGACTTTAAGACGTCAACATATAAAAAACCATCGAAAAACATTAGCTTGTCTGAGTAGATGCATGGACCTGAAGAAAGCTCAACTTGTATGCCAGGACATTAAAGTGTGGAGAAAAATAATCTATAAGAAATGTTCCACAAGGAATGTCAGCGGATTGAGAGACGCCTGAAACCAAAGATCTTTGATACTGATAAGCACGCGTTGACACCTTTCTCAGAGGATGTGATTAAAGTAAAGTTAATGAATCTGACTATGGGAGTATTACAGAGTTGGCCTACTCTTGTGTGATCTATGACACATGATGACTTTGTGAAGCTCTTCGGCTGGCGTGCTTACTAGAGACATTCATTAGCGTGCTATGTCAGAGCATTGTTGCGGATCGAATGTGTTACTTCACAGAGAAACACGGAAATTCTATATTGATCTAAAAACGTATACTTGCCCCTTAAACCTCCTCCTACACTTCCTTCATGGCCGACAGCATGATGAGGCTAAAACCAAGTGAGTTGATGTGAGTTGCGAGTGGTTGTCAGACCAGAAATTATCGCGAGCACGTGTTACATCAAGAAGCGGTTGACCGGTGACAATTACAGCCGAACCTGGATTCAAGCCCGTTTTGGTTCTGACCTTCGGTTTGAATCCAGGCTCTCCGAATGCAAACAGTCAGAGGCGTGTAAACACTGACAGTGAACTTGCCCAATGTGACACAGTTATCTAGCTAGGCCGTTATTACACGATAATCCTAATTTTGTGACAAATACAACATCTTCGCATGATATTTCAAACATCTTATTAAATTAATTCATAATATCCTCAATTCAGCAGGCACTTGACTCAGTCCGTGGCTGATAATGAAAAGCCGGGTTCATCCCTGAAAAAGTTTACAAAAAAATAATAAGGGTGGAGACAAACCTACAGTAGACAGCAGATAATTCAATCGCGTCTTACTGTATCAATTTTCAACAGTAAAGAAAAATTTCTATCATATAGAATAATCTACTACGTAATTTATTCATTGATTTTCTCTACAGGTTTATGAATGTGATACATGCTCCTGGGTCTCCTATGTTGTTTCTTGAAAGAAGCTTGTTATCGTTACAATTACATCACGAAGAAAGTAACTACTTATCTGTATCTTTATTATTTAAAAATGTATCTTTCAAAATAATCACTCCATATTTGAAGAAAGTGACTTTTTTACTTAACAATTTTTTACGCTTTCATAACTGCTTGGCTAGGCATTACATCATCGCAAATCATCATCATGAATTGAATTTATTCGCTATAGTTCCCTAGAAATCTTTTGAAATCCTTCGAAATTTGGAAAATCTCAAATCATTGAAATATTTGGAGGTCCAATGAATCCCTGAAAACATGTAAAATTTCTTGAAATTTTGGGATATCTCACACAAGTCGTTGATATCTATGCACATTTTCTAAGGCTCTTGAAATTCTTTTGAATTTGTTTAAATAAGTTGAAGTCTGTAAAGGAATTTGTAATTTTTGTATTCCCTTCATATACTGTGATATTGTGGAAATCCGTAGGAAACTCCTTTTAATAAAAATATATATAAATAAAAATACGCAAAAATAGGTCGAACTGATTTTCAATACCTTCAATATGAACTCAATTAAACTTATTTATTAAATTTGAAAAAACATTATTATCTCTGGAAATGTTTATAATCCCTTATATTTTTGGAAGATACTACTAAATTCTGAACACCGTTCAGATCTCTAGAAATCTTTGAAGTCACTTGCAATTTTCGGCATTTCTTATAATTCTTTCAAAAGCGTTAAAAATTTCGAAATTGCTGAAATCCGCTGCTTTATTAAATATATTTTAAGTCTTTTGGAATTCTGTGAAATCCATTGAAATCATTTGGAATACATAAAAATCCCTTCAATTTATTAAAAGTCGGTAGAAATGGTCAATATACTACTAAATCTGTTGCAATAGCGTGACCAGAGATTTTGATTTATCAGGATGTGTCCTGATTTTTCATTTCCATACTGGTTTACTAATTTTTTGTGCGATGTCCTGATTTCTTATGTGCAGAGACGACAAATTTGAGCTTTTATTGTGCGGAGCTAAATTATGTTTCACTTTTAGCAGCAAAAAAGATTGAAATAGATGACAAACTTTTGGATCAGATTATGAATATGAAGAGCTAAGAAAAAGCGACTGATGAGCAATACTTTGAAATTTTCTGTAATTCCAGGATTTGCGATTTCTCGGATACGAATAATAACGTTGCGTCCTATTTGGAGGTTTTTAAAGTTGCTCAATATATTTTTTCGCCATTCCTCAGTATGACGCAAGTTGCGAAAGCATTTATTCCATTATAAATTACCTAGTGGAGTGATAAACGTAATTCAATTTCGCTTGAAGCATTTACAAATATGTTAAGTTGATATACCGCAAGACCTGTAAAATCTTTTGAAACTCTATTATAATCTTATAAAATCCTTTAAAATTTCTTGGAAGCTATAAATCTTCGTTAAAGTGACATAACGTATATATATTTTAAATAAGAACTGATTTATGAAAACAAATATTGCATCCTAAGCTTCAGGCATATGTAATTCATTAGATAAGAATTATCAGAATAATTATTATTCATACTATTAATTAAATTCTTCACTAAAACAGTAATCAGTTTTTCCTCATTTAGAAAAAATGATGATCCTTTCCACTCTGCTTTTAACATGGGCGATTATCCTAAATTCTATTGGTGAATATAATAATTTAATAATATATCTATATTTTTACAAACATTTTGAAGGTTTTCGCAAATAAAAATTTTGAAACAGGGTGGCCAGATGTCTCGATTTATCAGGAGTGTCCTGATTTATTGAAGCGCTGTCCTGGTTTACTGATTTCGTGTCAAAAATATTGAAATAGATGACAAATTTTTAGATAAGATTATGAATATGAGAATTTTTTGTTAAAGAAAAAGCGGCTGATGAGCAAACGCCAATTGTGGAAGTATTTATTCGCTCATAAATTATCTAGTGGAGTGTTGAACGGATTCAAATTTCGCTTAAAAGAGTTAAAAATATTTTATGTTGAATTACCTAAGGACGCTGCGAAATCTTTTGAAATTCTATTTGAATATTATAAAATCCTATAAAATTTCTCCGAATCTATATCTTTGTCAAAAGTGATATAACAAACTTCCTTTGTTGGTACAAAATTCAATTAGAATAAAATATTTTTGAACAAATTTTGATTTATTTCACTCTGCGATACCTAGTAACAGATGTCCATGTTGTTGTGAAATACAAATATGTTACAAGGCCAAGCTAAAGTTTTTAATTCTAAAAGATATCTAAACTTTTCAATTTATTAAACTGAACAAATCAAAGAAACTTTGAGGATATATTAAGAAGAAAAAACGGAAGTCTTGTGGATTACTATGTTTATTGTACTAATAATTTTTTCGTTTGGTGAAATGTTTTGCATTGTAGATGTTTTTGGTGAGAATTCACTTATTCCTACATTCTCATTCATGAGAGTGTAATGGAATCTTCTGAATTTTCAATCTCTAGTTTTTAATGGACCTTTACGCTTTGGCACATTTAGATGTTGAGATCAACTGTATTTGTGGGTCGACTATAGGACAGCCTTCTAGTTGTCCAAAGCGACTATCTCTAGAAGGTTAAAGCACGAGGTTCAAATCGATCATCTCAGAGAGTTGAATTGATCATTTCGGACGGTCAACTCGGTTATCTTAAAAGCCTGATCGGATTATAAAAGAGGGTCTATTTGATCATCTCAGATAGGCAACCTGACCATTTCGAACGGTCGATTTAATTCTCCCTTATCTTCTTTATTGTAACCTTATTCTTTATATGAGCATTATTTACTGTTGATTTTGAGCATTATTTAGATTTTTCTAACATCTTGATTAATCTGAGCAGCTCAAATTTTTATTGTGAGTGATATTTGCACATAAATTTAGTTATATTGAATGTCATTCTCACGGAATTTATCCATAAGAAATTTAATTTTTTGACAATTTGATGTGTCCTAGTCAGAAAATTGGTCCTGAGTATGCACGACAGCACCAATACTGGGAGGACGATAATCCCGAAACAAAATGCCCGATTATTGACAATTATTATAGAAACTATATCAACCACATAAGGTTCGTGATTATTGTCAACAGCGGTTTTATATTGTTCTAATTTCAATCCCAGAATTCTAAATTAGTTTTTTTTTCTATTCTCTAGAAATGAAGCTTTCTGATGATCCAGTGTCTATCATCGCTCTTATCTCAATAGTCTTTATTAAAAAAATGCAGTTAGCCTTTTTTTTAAATTTCTCACGGGAAATGGCCCACAGAAGCAAAAATCGAATTGCCCTTGACTTTTTCATCATCGATCAGCATTATCTTGTTATATGATAGATTCCGGTTATTTCACCTTTTTTTTAAATTACTTACATATGTGTATGGAATTTATCAATTTACTCATTATTTTCACAAAATGAAACTAGGTTTCGTGCAAACCCTCGGGCCAAGTTTGCTATTGTACGAAATGTCGTCTCATTTTCCTTGCTTTCAAATTATGTATAAAATTCTATCAAGGTCTTATTTTGTTGCCTATTAATTTATTATTATCTATTACTTCATCTATTTTTTAAGTTCCTTTGGGTTGGGAAAGAAAAATCCGGTGTCTATTCTGGGAATTTACTTAATTGCTGGAATACATGAGTTTATTGATTTCGATTGCGTTAATTATTCAACTCGTGATAAGATTCTGTTTGCCGTAGACGAAACCTTATTGGATGAGCTACCGCGTGGTGAAATGCTGAAACTCCAATTAGGCTTTTTCATATTTCGCCAAACACATCATGGATCGAATAATTATAACTCACCTTTCGTCATTCGTATAACTTTGTTTAGAAACAATTCAGCGCATCAAAGTTTGTATCTTGGAGCTCCCATATAGAAATCTCTTGAAGCAGGATATCATAATTCGAGAGGAACCTAAATTAATTAATTGTGACATGTCACGGGTAGGGAATAACGTGAAGAAGAAATTTTTCTGGAACTACGATTTTCGGACAGTAGCCTGCGTTGCAACTCGAGGCCTGACATTGTTCTGCAAGACTTCGAGAAACGAACTATATTCGTGAACGAATTCTCGGCTCCGGCTGACTACAGCATCACTTGCAAAGAAAAGGAAAGGAGGAGAGGTATCAAGACCTTAAAAGGGAGCTGCAACTGTCATCCATTTTTTGTGTGTATGCATATTATATATAATCATAACGTGGTATCCTAGAGCATGAACACTAGTACCTAGTACATGAAACCTAATACATAAAAAACCTGAGAAACTAAATGGGAAACCCTAGGACATGAAAAGAGCTTTCTAAAACACTCTAAGAAAAGTCCAATCGGATAATCTTAAAAGAAGTGACATCAACGTCAAAAATCAAACTGACTGAGTGGTGGAAGGCTGATGTCAAGAAAGAAAGAAGGCCGACTGGAATTTCGCGGCCAAGGTCGTTGATATCATAATCCTGAAAGAAGTTACACTAACTTGAAGGTGAAAAAGGACATTACATAGCAGAAGACAGTATGAAGGCTTGATTGTACAAAGTAGGGGCCATTTTAACATTTGATCTACTTAACTCGAGGTTTAATTGGACACCAGTCTCATTAATGGAGGCGACGAACTAAATTATCATGTACTCTCGGTACCCTTCTTTATATCTTTCTGATCATTTTCTTTCGAATTGTTGATCTGCTAGCTTCAAGTTGCTAGAGAATGTTAAAATTAGACATGTTGACATTTTGCTTCACATAATTTGAGAAAATGTAATCCTCTGTTTTTTGTTGCAGAGTTAAGTTCACCGTTTGACTGTTTACCTAATGGGGCTCCTATTCCTGGTGTCCCTTGTAGCGAAGCTTCTCATTATCCTGTCAGACATCATTCCCCTGAAAGGACTAGGTCCAGGTCTCCTCCTGGCGAGTTTGATCCTGCTGGATTCCATTTTGCCGGGCTACCTCCTACTGATCATGATCCTGAATGGTGTCCTCTTAACGATTTAGATTTTTCCGAGCTTGAATATGGCAGGTTTTACCCTGACGAGTTTCCTTTTACTAGCACTTCTTCTCCTTCGAAGCCTCCTCCTCCTGCCAGGGCTTCCCATTCAAAACCTCGCCCTCCTCCTAGGTGCACTGATCCACCTAACAGACTCCCTTCTTCTAACGGACATGGAATTGGAATGGAATATCTTACATTTATTCGACTTAACCCCCGCAAGAATCCACGCCGGATATTTGAACTGCGAAGATACACTTTTCCTGACAAAAAATCAATCAAATTGAGAACAGGAGATCATTGTTCTGAGCCTGTACCAACCCAAGAACAAATTGTTATGTCAAGATCTGATGGTGACGTATTTGCAATATTGGAAAGTACTAATGCTCTTGCTGGAATTTATATCCACGATAAGATTAAAAATGCGATGAGACGGGTGAAAATAAACATGGAAAGCGGAACGGTTACCCTATTGACCAAAGAAGAAATCAACGAAACTCCAGTAGGTTCCAAACGCCCAATCACAAAAGCCTTTCGAATAACACGGGAAAATGAAGAATAAACCTTAATCCTCCACACTAGGTATCCATTAAAAAATTGCAAAGCTAAGATATAATATTGTCAGAGAAGTTATTATTAGAAATAACAATAACAATGAAAATTCCATGTGTTATGGTTCTCAAGGCTTCGATCTTTTTCCAATACCCCCAGTCAGTCTTTTTCAGAAGCAAATAAAAAAGATCCTTGTTTGCTCATTTATTGCAAATACTTGGTTTAGACATATAATGATCCACTTGTATACCTGGCGCAGAGGCGAAATCCACAGTATGATTGACATTACTGTTGCTGACCAGAGAATGAGACACCTAGTAAGAAAAATTAGGATTAGGAGAGGTTCTGAATGTGGAACATATTTTCCGACCTAAAAGCAGGATTTAGATTTAAAAAATCTGGTTTACTCTTGATTTTATAATTTTTACAAATTTTTAGGAACACTTTTCTAGATTCAGCAAAAAGTTATAATTAAGATTCAAAATTGTTCATTTTGCTTGATACTGTGACTAATTTTGATTTCTTTTTCTTCATTTTTTTGTATTTTTCCTTCTCTTTGATTAGAAAAAATGTTCTCAAATTAAAATTCAATACACGTCGTCAGTCCCCTAATATTATGATTTTATCTACCGGTAAGAATTTATTTTTCTTTTAAGGTGAATTATTGAATCAATTTATTAACAAACAAGTAATGTTTTCCGAATAGTTTAATATTTTTTTATAATTCACGAGAATTCTATGAGATTGTTCTTAATTCTACATTCATAAATACAGTCAGATTAATTTTGCTACAATTCATTCGTTATATTTTTGAAATAAGAACTGATTTATGAAATACAAATATCTCATTCTAAGCGTCAGGCATGTGCAATTCACGAGATAAGAATTATCAGAATAATCCTTAGTTACACTGTTGATCAAATACCTTACTAAAGCAGTATTCAGTTTTTTTATCAAATAGGAAAAATGAGGATCTTTTCCACTCTGCTCCTAACATGGGCAGTTATTCTTAATTCTATTGGTAAATATAATAATTTAATGATATATCTATATTTTCACAACAATTTTCAAGGTTTCCGAATATACCAATTTATCGACGTAATTCGCATTATTTCCCATTTCACATCCGTTAAAATACTTTTCAATCTCTTGAAATAATTCAAAACATTTAAATTATTTTGAAATACCTTTACATTTTCAAACCCATAAATATTTGAAATTTCGTGAAATCCTCCAAAGCCTGTTGAAATCTATTGAAATATATTAAAAGTCCTTCAAATCTTCGAAATTTGATGAAATTGATTCAATTCCTGCGAAATATGTTTAAATAGGTTCACCAGATGTCTTGATTTATCAGGACGTGTCCTGATGTATTTTATTTCTGCCCTTGTTCACTGATTTTGTGTCGAAAATATTGAAATAGATGACAAACTTTTCGATCAGATTATGAACATGACAACTTTTTTGAAAGAAAAAGCGATTAATGAACAATACTTTGAGAAGTCCTCCTTGAAAGGGAACTATTTTCGGAGAATATTACCAAAACACAAGTCGTATAATTTATGACGCCTGATAAAATTCTGACCTTGACCATGACCTTCAGTGTCATTTGAAGGTCAACCTGATTTTTTCAAATGGGAGCCTCCATTTCTTGACCTCAGGAACTGTGAGAGCGGAAAATTGTGCGTCCAGATATGACCTTGACCAATTAAATTTGATCTTGGAAGGTCGTGGCAAGGTCGAGTGGCAAGGTCGTTATACCTTGCCACGACCTGTCCAGGTCAAATTTTCGATAAGTGATGGTCATATCATGACGTAAAATATTCCGCTCTTTTAATTCCCAAGGTCGAAAATAGGGGTTGCGATTAAAAAAAACAATTTGACCTTAAAATTTCCGTGAAGGTCAAGGTCACCAGTTCATCGGGCGTCAAAAATTCAACAGCTTTGTCGTTGTCCGTATTCTAGGCAAATCGTTCCCTTCCAAGATATTCTGCTGTTTCCCTACTTTTAAAACACCCTGCATAAAAGACGCTGCGTAATCTTCTGAAATTCTATTAGAATATTATAAAACCCTTTGCAATTTCTTGGAGTCTATATATTTTTTAAAGGTGAAATAATTCACTTTCCGTGTTGGTACAAAATTTAATATGTACTGAAATATGTTTAAACAAAGTTTGGTTTATTATAGTCTATGATAGCTAGAAACGGATGTTCATGTGGTTATGAAATACAAATATCTTACAAGGAAAAGCTTGAAGCATATATATTTCACGAGATAAGAAATACAATATAGAGGGGATTTTTTATCTTAAGACATTGAAATATGTCAAGAATTATGCAACCAACGAAAAAAATGTCCGTAATTTTGAAACTTATTTTTCGAATCACGCCAGATGCCGATGCATTGGCGAAAAATGACATTGTTGACTATTCAAGGAATGCGCTTTTATATTAAAGCTAAAAATGACGAACGGTCCGTTTGTTTGACTTGGTCTGTGTGTATCTAAAATAAAAAATACCTACTTGTTTTGAAAAATACAAAAAAATTTTTTTTAAATTTTTTTGACACTTTTTATTTTTCATAAAAAGGGTTGGCTCACTGAAAAAATTCATAAAACAAAACAGATGTATTTTATGGAGATGCACAACTTTTCTTGAAACACTTTTTTAATGCAACCAATAACTTTCAGGTAAATCAGGAAATAACAGTTTTCAGGTTTTCCGGCCAATTGAGGGATAATTAGCTAGAACATTTTTTTAACGGAATCAAATTCGACACATTTTCTTGTTAAAAAAAAAAGAAAAAGATTGGTACCCTGGGGTGTCTGTATATCTCAATTATTAATTCAAACCAGATAAATTATATTCTACAAAAATATTGAATATTCACAATCAAATATGGGTAATTTCAAAGGTATTTCAAAATCCTAATAATGAGTTCCAAAAAATCCACAAAAATGAACTATCACATTTTTTTGTCAATTTTACTTTTCTTGTAAAACTTGCGTAAAATAGCAATTCATAACCAATTTCAAAGTTAAACGGCTGATTTTTTTATGGAGTAGTTTTAGGGAAAATATTCACCAAAGTCATGTGTCGAAAAAAAATTAGCTATCTTTATTATTGTCTACAAATTCTCTAAATTTCAGAAAAATTAAGAGAGCTGCCAATTTCTGATTTTCTAGTTGAGCGATCTCACGTTGGTATAAAGTTATAAGGTATAGTATATTTCAAAAAAATTCCAGGGAAATAATTTCAGTGAAGTCTTTGTTTTGTTTTTATTTAATGTGGATTTAAGTAAAGTTTTGATTCGTCAAGTTTTGATGCGAAAAGTCTAATACTTCGTCTTTGGAATTTTTTGGGCATACAGCAGTAGGAAAAAAATTGCCAGCTAAATTGCTCACATGGTCGCGCAGAATTTTAGCTGGAATTTGAAAAGAATCTTTAATATAACCCATATATAAATTTTGTAATTTTTCAACTTTTGAATTTCATGGTACATTGACAATGTTGACAAACAAAAGTCACGGAATTTTTTTAAACGGATTTTAAGGAGAATTAAAAAATGTGTCTGTTGGATTAATTTTTTTAGCGTTACATAATCTACGTAAACTTCATGTTTCGCTAATTCGCTTGAAGTGTCACGTTTAAATTATAAACTGTATCTGCTAATTCCAAGTTTCCAAAAAATGTTATAATTAGACACTTCGACATTTTGCTTCACGTACTCTGGAAAAATATAATCCTCTGTTTTTGGTTGCAGAGTTAAGTTCACAGTCTGAGGGTTCACGTAATGGCGCCCCTATTTCTGGTATTCCTCGTGCCGGAACTTCTAATTCACCTGGTGGAAATCATTCACCTGTAAGATCCAGGTCCAGGTCTCCTCGTCGCGAGATTGATCCTGCCGGATTCCATTATGCCAGACTTCCTCCTACAGAATATGATCCTGCATGGTTTCCTCCTTCCGAGTTTGATACTTTCGGTTTTCATCATGCCGGATATGATCCCTTTGAGAGTCATCCTGCCGGGTTTCATCCTGCTGAGTATCCTCCTACCAGCTCTTCTTTCCCGGGCAGGTCTTCTTCTTCAAAGCCTTCTCCACCTGCCATTTCTTCTCCTTCAAAGCCTCCTTCTCCTACCAGGTCTTCTCGTCCAAGGCCTCCTCCTCTTCCCTGTAGGCGCATTGATCCACCTACCAGGCTTCCTTCTTTTAACGGACAAGGATGTGGACTTGAACATCTTGAATTTATTCGGCTCACTTCTCGCACAAATCCGTGTCAAATATTTAAACTTAGAAAATACACTTTTCCCACTGACAAATCAATTAAAGTGAGACTAGGAGATAATCGCAGTGAGCCTGTGCCAACTCAAGAACAAATTGTTATATCAACAGCTGATGGTGACGTGTTTGCTATTTTAGAGAGTACTAATGTTCTTGCTGGTATTTATATTAAAGATAAGAGTAATCATAATTTAAGACGGGTGAAAATAAACATGGAGGGCGGAACGGTTACCCCTTTGACCAAAGAAGAAATCAACGAAACTCCAGTAGGTGCCAAACGCCAAATCAGAAAATACTTCCGAATAAAGATTAAAAATGAAGTGTAAACCTTAGTCCTTCATATTATATATTTAATAAAAAAATGCAAGACTAAAATAAAATATTGTTTCGTCAATGCCCCAGTCAGTCTTTTTTAGAAGCAAATGAAAAAGTTGTGTTTAAGAAGATTATTTAGTATGGCGTGCTACTCTCCAGTTGTTGGTGAAAGAAAATAAGAAAATGGTGTTTCTTGGACATTTTAAAATAATATTTTAGGTACTTGCGATTACGGGGAAAGAATCATTCTACTAGGACATATGCATGGATGGGTTGGAGTGCAACGCGTACGTACGGACAGGAATATAGGTGATTTTGGAAATCGAAAAATGAATGATAAATAGGGTAGATAGGTAAGCTTATGCTCAGAAAATGACATGAACAATGATTTATGAAATTACTGTGAGGAGAGCAACTGAAGTGTGTGGTACTGAGGTTGTAGGAAGAATGACTGTTGATGCTTGGTGAAATTATAAAATCCTTGTAGCCGTTAACGCAAAGAAGCAAGCGTATCCAAGAAAGTCAAATTACGATCACGAAAAACGTGATCTTTATAATCGTTAATTTATTTATGTCACAATATTCCTCCATGGCATTGAATTCTCTTATTGCATCAATTTTGAATTCGGCTAGAATAATTAAATCGTCTGCATAAATCAAAACAATGATATCTTTATCACCCAAAATTCTAAGGCCGACCAGACCTTTTCCCCTGCAAAAATAACAGAGATTTTGAAATAACAGAGATAATTTCTGATTGATAAAATACAAATATCTCATTCTAAGCTTCAGGCGCATGTAATTCATGAGATAAAAATTATCAGAATAATCATTCGTTTCACTGTTGACCAATTTCTTCACTAAAACAGTAATCAGTTTGTTCTCAGATATAAAAAATGAGGATCTTTTCTACTCTGCTTCTGAAATGGGCGCTTACTCTTAATTCTATTGGTAAATATAATAATTTAATAATATATCTATATTTTTAGAAACATTTTTAAGGTTTCCCCAAATAACAATTTTTCGACGTAATCCGCATTCTTTCCTAATTTAAATCCGTCAAAATACTTTGAACTCTTTTGAAATCATGTAAAACATTTTAATTATTTTGAAATACCTTTACATTTTTAAACACTGAAATATTTTAAATACCGTTGAATCCCCAAATATCTCTTGAAACCTGTTGAAATATATTAAATACCCTTCCAATCTTTAAAATTCGGTAAAATTGTTTAAAATCCAATGAAATCTGTTCAAATAGGATGACTATATGTCTTGATTTGTCAGTACGTGTCCTGATTTCTTTTATCATTGTCCTAGTTCACTGATTTTGTGTCAAAAATATTGAAATTGATAACAAACTTTTTGATCAGATTATGAATACGAAAATTTTTTGTTAAAGAAAAAGAGATTGATGAGCAGTACTTTGAAAAGTCCTGCAATTCGTGTATTAATGATTTTATTAGTGCAAATAGATATGTTCCGTCTTATTTGGAGGTTTTAAAAGTTGCTCAATATTTCTTTTATTCCTGGGCATAACGCTAATTGTGCACACATTTATTCTCTCATAAATTACCCACTGGAGTGATAAAAGGATTAAAATTTTTTTCAAAACTGTTGAAAATATGTTATGTTGCAATACCTCAAGACGCTTTGAAATATTATTTGAATATTGACTATTCGAATATTGTGAAATCCTTTAGAATTTCTTGGAATCTATATCTCCGTTGACGGTAACATAACTCACTTTCTCCGTTGGTACAAAATTTAATTAGAATGAAGTATTTTTGAATAATTTTTGGTTAATTTTGAATAGGAAAAAATATCTACAACATTACCATCACTAATTTTATCATCATTAAAGATTTTACATTCTTTGTTCATTTCAGATTAATTATCATATCAATCTTTTTGAAGTGCTTCATTGATAATTATCGATGTATTATAATTTGATCGCCTATTATACACCATTTTCAATGATTATTCTCAATTTTTGAGAGATTAATCAAAAAATTCTCCCCCACATTTCCCCACATTAAACGCACTAATTGCTGAGGGTGCGCCAGTTGTCGAGAATCGACATATATTTTCGATGATAAATAATGAATTTTACTCAATATTAAAGTACAAACTCTAAGAACTGCATATTTTCAGAGGAAGAATTAATTCCGAATTAAATATCTGTAATAGCGACCTGGTGCCTTGAAAATTTTTGTTTCTGAACCAATTATTGATTATGAATCGCGAGAACACGTTTCAGCTTCATCAAAATTAAACTGGATGGTTATATCAAACGAGTACTATATTTAAAGCATTAGTTAATTCAAGCATCCTGTGAGCTTCTGCATTACAGAATTACTCACCTTTTCTTCTTGTTAATAAATAAAACCAGAACAAAGTCTTCTGATACTTTTCTAGATTTTAACTACATATTTAACTTTTCTCATTTATTTATCGAATTATCTGCCTTCTCCCTTTTAAGTCGTATTTTACGGTAATATATGTTAATAATTGCATTTAATTTTGTAATTTATTATAATTTATTTTATAATCTTATCGAGTATCCTCTGTTTTTTGTTGCAGAGTTAAGTTCACCGTTTGACTGTTTACCTAATGGCGCTCCTATTCCTGGTGTCCCTCGTAGTGAAACTTCTTATTTTCCTGCCAGACATCATTCTCCTGAAAGGAGTAGGTCCAGGTCTCCTCGTGGCGAATTTGATCCTGCTGGATTCCATTATGCCCGGCTTCCTCCTGCCGAGTATGACCCTGCATGGTTTCCTCCTTCCGAGTTTGATCTTTCCGGGTCGCATTATGCCAATTTAATTCCTGTTGAGTTTTCCTCTGCCGACTTTAATTCTGCAGAGTATCCTCCTACCAGCTCTTTGTCTCGGGATAGGTCTTCTTTAGAGCCTTCTTCAGCTGCCAGATATTCTCCTTTAAAGCCTGCTCTAACTAACAGGTCTCCTCGTTTAAGGCCTCCTCCTCTTCCCTGTAGGCGCATTGATCCACCTACCAGGCTTCCTTCTTATAACGGACAAGGATATGGACTTGAACATCTTAAATTTATTCGCCTAACATCTGTCACTAAATCGAGCCGTATTTTCGAACTTAGACGATACACTTTTCCAAGTGATAAATCAATTAAAGTGAGACTAGGAGATAATCGCAGTGAGCCTGTGCCAACTCAAGAACAAATTGTTATGTCAACATCTGGTGGTGACGTATTTGCAATTTTGGAGAGTACTAATGTTCTTGCTGGAATTTATATTCGGGATAAGAGTAGTAATAATATCAGGCGGGTGAAAATAAACATGGGAAGCGAAACGGTTACCTATTTGAGCAAAGAAGAAATCAGCGATACCCCAGTAGGTTTCCAACGCCCAATCACAAAATACTTTCGAATAAAGCGGGAAAATGAAGTGTAAGCCATAGTCCTCCATATTATATATTTAATAAAAAAATGCAGAACTAGAACGGAATATTGTTTCGGCAATGCCCCAGGCAGTCTTTTTTAGAAGCAAATAAAAAAGTTGTGTTTAAGAAGATTATTCTGTATAGCGTGCTACGCTCCAGTTGTTGGTAAAAGAAAAGGAGAAAATGATGTTTTTGGGAATTTTCGTATAATATTTTAAGTACTTGCGATTACAGGGAAAGAATCATTCTACTGGGAGATATGAATGGATGGGTTGGAGTGCAACCCGTAGTTGCGGACTGGAAAGTAGGTTTTTTTGGAAATCAATAACCAAATGATATATACGAGTATGGTAGATTGGTTATGCTCGGAAAACGAGATTAAAAATGTTTCAGAAAGTCAATTTTAGGAGAGCCACTGAAGTGTGTGGTACTGCGGTTGTAGCAAGAATGTCTGGTGATGCTTGGTGGAATGATAAAATCTTTGTAGCCGTTAACGCAAAGAAGCAAGCGTATCCAAGATCTCAAATATTACACCTTTTGGCAATGACGAGAGAGTTTGACTTTGTAATAATTATTAGGACAAAAATAGAAAAGTAAAGACACTACTTAAGGGAAGCAAGACTAAAATTAAAAGCAAGACAAGCTAAGAAAATGCAAAATGATTTTACAGGAAATAAGAATTTAGTTTGGAAGTGGCTGAATAAGAATAGTAGAGGAAGAAGTAATACAGAGATAGTTGGAATTAGGAATAAGAAGGGTGGAATTGTATGGAAAATGGGTAGAGCAAAATTCGGTTTTAGAGACTTTTACAAAAAATTATTTTAAGGTGAAGCTATAGCGCTTAGTAGCTGCTAAAATGCCTAAAAGCAGTGACAGCTATTTGTCTGAAACAGGATCCGGTCAAAACTTTCGTTCCGTTACGTTAAGTTATCGCAACTAGAACTGAACTTTCGTTTCTATTTCGTAACGTTGTTCGTGATTGGAAACCTAAATGAAACCTAAGTTTTGCTTTACCAGCCGCAAAGCAACTAAATACATTGCGATCATTCATTATGCCAATCTCGACGCAACTGGAACGTGTACGTCATCCGCTTCTGCCCCTTCTGTCCTAGAAGGTAAGCAAGAGCGGGAAATTTACGCGAGATAACATCGGGCAATACTGTTCCTTGAAGTCAGGTCCCTAGCCGCGGACAATCTTACGCGGCAGACGGGACGTTTGGAGATGAAGGTTTCACCTCTGGATACTTTTGTAGAGCTACCAATCTTTGTAGAATGTTATGAGGAACAGTGTTGACAGACCAGATAAAGTGATCCCAGAAGAACAGCCTTTTGCATCCGGTTCGCGATTGAATGAGCCTGACGCTGGCAAGCCGGAATCTTGTTGAGTTGGCTAATAAATGAAGCTTTCATACGTCCAAGACAGCCAATTATCAGAACTACAAGATGTACTTTGTAGCCTTGGTACAGCCTGGTCAGCTCGGAAAGAAGTGCTTGATATTTCGCCCGTTTTTCTTCCTCCTTTGCCGTGATATTACCATCGGCTGGTGCCGAGAATTCAATCACGTAAATGATCTTGTTCTTCAGATCTTGGAGGAAAATATCAGGCTCCGTAGCACTAATACGTTGAGTGGTGGAGAATGAGAAATTCCAGTAGATCTTACACTGATCACTCTCCACAACGGACTCGAGTTCCCCCTGTGCGTATGGTAAGACGGGCAATAGATCAACACCATAGAAGTGCCTAAGATGGTAATATAACACTTTTAGAGCCGCATTGTGTCTCTCTATGTACCCGTAGCCTGCATATTTTGAGCATCCACTGAGAACATGTCCAAGTATTTCTGGCTCTTGCTGGCACGCTCGGCAGTTGGTATCGCCTACAGGTACATTCAATATGCGCTCACGGTAAACTAAGGTGTCTATAACGCCGTCTTGACAGGCAAAAAGAAATTCCTCACTCTCCGATTTTAATCCAGCAGACTTGAGAAACATGTTAGACAGACCCATCGAGAGCTCTCCTCTACGTAAAATGCTGCAGAATTTACCATGAAGGGGCGTGTCAGCATGTTTTTTGTTTCTATCCATAAGAGTCAGAATGCAAAAATGCAAAAAGGCTGAGCTGTTTGAGGAATATATATTGCGATATTGAGGAAGCGCAAATGACTTGAAGAAGGCGACTATTGTTCCAATATTCAAGAGAATCAGAAATGTAGAGTAAAGAATGTAAATGTAAATAAATTTTGTATGTAAAATGTAAACAATTTAATCACAGTAAAATGGAAGTATTATTTTGTTGCTGAGCATTTTCACCAGCTATCATTTGACTCTTATTGTCCTAATGTCCACGTGAATGATTTTTATCTGCTTTCAGCATCATCTTTCAGATTGAACAAAATAGCGGCCAATTTTGGTCTATTTTGAATTGAGTTGATACATGAACCTAAATCCGATGAATATAATTTCACAAATCGATCATTCATTTTGGCCGACTAGATAGCTCTGGATTTCGGTATCATTTTTATTGCATATCAGAATGACATTGATTTTCGTATAATTTCGAACATTTTTCTTACTGTTATAAGATGGATAGAATTAAGCTTTGGGAAGTTCTAAAAGAATATGGCGACAATGTTTGGCTCTTAAAAACAATAAAGAGAATATATGCATGCAGTAAAGCGAGTGTAAGGGTAAATGGACAACTGAGTGATTGATTTTATATTAGGAAGGTTGTAAGGCAAGCATGTATTATATCTAAGCCATCTATTATATTCATGGTAAAATGCTTAATAATGGCCCTCTTTGACAAAGAAGGTTTGGCTCTCAGAACAGTGAAGGTGCGTAGGTTGACGTTTGCAGATGAGAATGTTGTTACGGCAGTATCAGTCGATGGCTTGCAGAGAATATTGAGCAGGCTGAATATTAGCATGAAGAATATATGGGTTTTAAGATTATCGTGAATGGAACCAAAATCATGGGGTTTGAAGGAAAGGATGAGAAAACAGTATGCAACATTGTCTAAGATGAAAAGAGGAACACATTTTTTTGTTGTACTTATTTATTTGTTCCATTTTCATGACATGCCACAAATATTCCCCGTTCCTGAACATAACGTCGATTGTGAAAGCATTTATTTCCTCATAAATTACCCAGTGGAGTGATGAACGGAATCAAATTTCGCTTGAAACAGTTACAAATATTTTATGTTGGAATATCTCAAGACGCTGCGTAATCAGACGTCTCCGTGGTTATAAAATACAAATATCTCACAAGGACAAGCTCCAAGCACATATTACTCATGAGATAAGAACTAGAGTATAGATTTATTACAATAAAAAAAAACAATATATGCACGCAGTAAAACAAGTGTAAAGTTAAATGAACAACTATGTGATTGATTTGATATTAGGCAGGATGTAAGGCAAGGATGCATTATACGTCACTTTTATTGGTTAATAAACTACAGAAAAATAAACTTCATTTCTGTTTTAATAATACATTTTTTTACTCGCTACGCATGTTTGCATTTCGCTGTATAGGGCTGTATATCGAATCATTACGCATTCTCTGAACCGATAAGCAGCACTGATTTTTAATAATTTTAATATAAACTAAATTAAATTTTTCAATCGAAGTAAAAAAAAACTTTCAAATCATATAATTTTCAACTTTTTTAGAAGGAATAAAATTTTAGTAAAAATAAAGCTTAGTTTCTTCATACCTGAAGGTTATAGACGAAGTTCGGACATTTGTCTGCCGAAAAATGTCTGTTGAACGAGTGAATTATTTTCCCGCATACTCAGCAATTACATCTGATTCACTCTCGATTTTACAGTTTTTCCAAATTTTTAGGAACATTTTATAGATCTCGCAAATAGTTGTACTCAAGATTTGAAATAGTTTATTTTGCTTAGCACTCAAATTGTTTTTTACATTCTCATCATAATGAGAAAGTATTGGTTTTATGTGAAAAATGACTTTCGCGGATTCCATCAAATGTCGACGTTTTGAGGCCCCCTGAGTCAGAAAAAATGGTTTTTACGTCGGTGTCTGTCTGTCTGTCGTTGTCGTTGTCGTCGTCGTCGTCGTCGTCGTCTGTATATCGGATAGCTTTTGAAAGACTAATCGGATTAGATTGTGCTTTGGCACACAGTTTCAGGGGGCAAAAAGAGGAATCGAGTTCGTTAACCAGCCATTTTGGATGAAAATTCAAAAAGTTAGAGCATTTTCAAAAATTTTTAGACTACTTTTTTCCAAATTTCAAAATTATATGTGCGGGCGCTTATAGTACTCAAAAATCTAAACAATTTATCCTCACGCCTTTTTTTGATGAAAAGAAAATTGTCCGAGTTACAGCATTTTCAAAATCCCCCCAAAAAAGCGAAAAGTAACATTTTCGGCCAAACAACGCACGATACGAAAAAAGTCAAGATAGGAAAAGTGTTTTTTTTTCGCACGTCCTGCAAGATTATCATAACGACTTTTTGAATTTTCTTGAAAAATCGAAAATTCATATTTTTATTGCACAAGAAATAATGAAAAATCAAAAAAATCAATTTCACGGTCAAACTATGCAAGATACGACAAATCATGACTAGACTAAAATTGTGCATTCAAAAAAGATCTACACATTTCTCATGGGTCACTTTTTGATAGGATGTATAGTTTTGGTTTTATTCGTAAAAAATGGCAGATTTTTTTTCTTTGATTAGAGATATGTTCTCATATTACAATTCAAAACACACCGTAGTCACACAATTTTATGATTTTATGTACCTGTTAGAATGTATTTTTCTTTTAAGGCAACCAGTTTGTATAGGCAACGACCTGAGCATCTTATCAATAAATAATAAGAAGAAAAATTTCAAAATTGCAAAAACTAAAATTTCAAAACTAAACTTTTTATACTTTATTTGATATCAAATGGGTAACATCAAAAAAGTTGGAAATGTTTTTCTAGTACAAACTTAAAAAATGTATAGTTCTAAGGGATTCATAAATTACCAAAATGCAGGTTAGTTGAACAATAATGGCTGATACTTTGAAGGGGTTCTAATTCCAATTCTTCCTTATTACATTCTGATAAATTTATTTATTTTAATCTTGATTACCTGGAAAAATATTTTTTAACCAGGCAAACACTAAAAATTCTTTCCTGGTCTAATGGGCCACCCTAAAGTATTTATATGGACATTTTTCCCTGCTATGAAGAAACTTTCCGCGCTTGTAGCGTTAAGTGCCGGAAAGATATAACTCACTTTTTTGTTGGGGCACATTTTCTTTAAAAACAAATATTTTCAAAGTTTTCAAAAATATTTTTAAAAAATAGTTTCAAATTTTAGTTGATTTTACTTGGCGATCTTTAGTGAAATATGTCCATGTGGTTAGGGCCCAAGAACAAAATTAATTAACAAATTCATTAACGAAGAAATAATTTTTTTTATAATATTTCAATAATTTTCCTAGCCCACGAGAATATTATAGGATTGGTTTCAAGTCTACACATACAAAGAGAGTGGAATCACTTTTTTTATAGCTCATTTGTTGTATTTTTAGAATAAGAACTGAATCCTGAAATACAAATATCTCATCCGAAGCTCGAGGCTTACGTGATTCACGAGATAAGAATTATCAGAATAATCATTAGTTACTCTGATAACTAAATTTTTTACTAAAACGGTAATCAGTTCTTTCGCAGTAAGACAAAATGAGGATCCTATCGACTCTGCTCCTAACATGGGTGGTTATTCTTAATTCTATTGGTAAATATAATAATATATTAATATATATATATATATATATATATATGTATATTTCTACAAACATTTTTAAAGTTTCATTTGAAATATTATAAGTTCCATTTATATTTTTACACAGTTGAATTTTTGAAATTTCGCGACATCGTTAAAAATCTCTTGAAATCCATTGAAATATATTGAAATCGTTACAAATCTTTCAAATTCTGTAATTTTTTTGAAATCCGATAAAATCTGTCGAATTAGCGTGACCAGACATCTTGATTTATGAGGACGTGTCCTGATTTTTGATTCGTATCCTGTTTACGCTCTTTATGTTCGAATAAAATTTCGCTTGGAATAGTTACAAATATTTTATGTTGAAATACCTCAAGACGCTGCGTAATATTTGAAAATTCTATCAAAATCCTTAAAAATTTTTTGGAATCAATAGATAATCGTTAAAAGTGGCATAACCCACTGTCTTTGTTAGTAAAAAATTTAATTAGAATCGTATATCTTAAAACAAACTTTGATTTACTTCCCTCTACGATACCTAGTTACAGACGTCTCTGTGGTTATGAAATACAAATATCTCACGAGGACAAGCTCCAGATAACTCATGAGATAAGAACTGAAGTATATATTTATTATCGGACGAAAATCATCTGCGATGGCAAAAATTCCACGAAGTAAAAAGTTATATGTGAAATCCACATTTGTTTGTAAAGTTAAAGTTAGCCAAGTCATTCTAAAAGATTATTATTATTATCGATTAGCGATTCGAATTCGAAAGTTCATTGCCTCATCTACCCGAAACCGCCACGCATCTCTATCCTGTGCATCCTCCATCCAGTTTAAGTAATCATATCCTAGTTCTTTTAGATCATCCCTTACATTTTTCTCCCATCTGTTTCTCGGTCTGCCTGGAGGTCTCTTACCAGTCGGTTTCCCTCTTAAAACTTGCGCCACTGTTCTTTCATTGCCCATTCTTCCTACATGCCCCGCCCATCTTAATTTACGTGCTTTCATAACTCTATTAATATTTGCTGACCCGTAGAGAGCGTGCAGCTCATCATTATGCAGTTTTCTCTAGTCACCAGTCTCTTCGTCCCTCTTTGGACCATAGATTTTTCTAAGTACTTTATTTTCAAAAACTCTAAACCTATTCTCCTCTCCTTTTGTTAGCGCCCACGTTTCACACCCGTACATGACGACCGGCATTATTATCGTTTTGTAAATTCTTACTTTGATGTTTCTAGATAGCAATCGCGATTTCAGTAGCGTGTTTGCTGCAGAATTGCACCCATTTCCAGCGTGCAGCCGCGCGTTCATTTCCGTTTTAATGTTATTTTCGCTAGTTATAATAGATCCGAGGTATTTAAACTCGTTAACCCTTTCGAATTTCATATTTCCGGCCATTAGATCCCCGCCTAAATTACTTTGCTCGGATCTGACGACGGTCAGATCCGAGTTCCGGAGATCCGGTCTGTTCCTCGGTGGGGCAGTGCACGTTGATTAACACTTGTTTGCTGAAATTACCCTTCAGTACAATTTATGATAACCGATCGTTAATCAATTGCATGTCGATAACCGCTTGCGATATTCGTTTATTAATGAGAAAACCGGTCCCCAGTGTGCGCCCCTTAGCTCCCCCATCGTGAAAAGTATAGTTATCCTTAGAAACTGACGCGTAAGCGTAAGCAGGTTTCTTGAAGTGCTATTAAGTCAGTATCGTATTTCTTTGCTATCTCAATGAGTTCGCTAAATCCGCCAGTGTTTAGACTACACGCGTTCTGATTTCCTGCCCTTAGATATTTTACTGCACTTTTTTGTTGTTACAAGTTAGCCATGATAATTTCTTGGAAATCTGCACGTTAGGATCCTATTCCGATCGTAGGTGAGTCCACCGTCCCAGAAGTGATAACCCCCATACCTCTCTAGACTTTGACATAGACCGTGTCAACTTGTCGTCAGATACAGTACAGTTTCATCCTCGTATCCTAACATCCCCCTGCAAGGCAGCGCGCCTACTGGCATCAATATCCCTTTGGCCCTGTGCAGGCGAATCATTCCACACATCCCTTGCGGGCAGTGTCATCGCTGCGGTGTCCAATGGGGCAGCATGATTTTTGCCTTACAAGATTTTTAGTTTTGGTTCGGGTAGTGTTTCTAGGTGGATACACGCTGCACCTCGGCCTGCCAGAACCCAACCATTGCGTATGAACGCGAATGGGTGAGGCCTCCCAAGCAATGGTTGTCGTGTACCTATTTTCTACCAGTGCGGGCTCACCACACCCACGACTGTTTCCTATCAGCGGTCCGCGACTGCTTATTCTTGTATTGGCAGTTAACCTTAGGGGCTGTTCAGCCTTACCGTAGAATATAAGCTGACCAAAAACTTCCCAGAATTAATCGATGAATAAATAGTACATTGTGCTACAATTGCGGAATAGCGGAATTTTGATGAAGCGATAAATATATTATCAATATTATCACTAGAAGTTTTCTTATCCAAAAGTAGTTGGATTTTTAGACTGAGACTTTTTTCTTGAAAAAATAAGTGAAGCTCAAGGCTAAGACATTAAAAAAAAATTAGAATCTAAATTTTGGAAAAACTAACACTTGACATAAAATTTTGGCCAATAAAACATATACGAGTTTATTCTTTGGTGAAGTTGAATGTGACTTGACAATTGTTCAACTGAAGAGAAAATCTTTAGTCTGGCATCATATTCAGAACATCTGGAAAATTTCCTCTTTGCTGTCCCTGCATGAGTTTTCTGATGTAGAGGCACCAAAATTGACGGGATCGACAATCATCTTTTTTGAAGGATTTGGTTAGCACTCAGAATTAATCGTACTTGATCGATTTGAATTTATGGTGCTGCATATCTGCGTAGAAATTTTCTTTTTATTGTCGACAGAGTCTTTAACGTACCTCATTGCAACCTTATCAGATTTCCATTCTCCGTGACGTTTAAGGGTTAGACGATCAGCTTCCGCGTCAGCCAACATTGTTGCTGGAGTACGACCAAAAGAGTGACCCGTGTATTTTTCATCATTCTATAGCTTCACATACTCTGCAATCGTTTTTGGGATGGCGTCAAAAGTATTAATCCCAATAGCTTGTTGTGTACATTTACCTCCGCGGATGATTGAAATGAGTGGAAAAAAGATGATTGTATTGACCATCCGTGAAGGATACCTTGATTATCCAAGTAGTTAGTCTGAAACCTTCTAGCGGTCAGACTGGTCATTAAATAAGAGTCTAGAGTATCTGACTGAATGTCGGAATGTTCACTCTCTAACTTTGACCCTCCATTTCTCTCCGTATGTGTGTGTGGTAACCTGAATTTTGTAGCCGTGCTAACTTTCAAAGATTTCGTCCACTCAAGTCAGCCTCTCATAGACTGTTTATAGACCCAAAATGTAGTTCAAGTTTAAGCTTTTTATTGCCATTTTCATCTCAACTCAAATGCAGTTTTTGTTTATAATAAAGAGGATGATAAAACTTCAGGTTGACTATTTTCTTGATAATTAGTTCCTTTTTTTGATCTTGTATTCATTTTTTACGTAGATATATGGTATAATAATTTTAAACTACTCCTTTGTTTTATGTTCATCTTCTCTTCCGTATCCTGTGCAGGCTCACCAATATCCTTATCACTATCATCAAATCTAATTTTTTTATTAGTTGTATATCCTGCAGCGAAATTCTCTGAAAATATTATTCTCCATTTTATTTATATACATTAATGTGCTACTATACGTAGTTAATGGTTCTGAGATTCAATTTAATTTAAAATAGTTTTATTATATGTATTGATGGCTAAGTCTCGATTTCATCTTCGTTAAAAACTTTGAAACATTTTAGAGAAATTTTCATAGCTAATATATAATTTTCTTTTAAAATATTTGAATAATTGAACATATTTAAGCAAGCATATTAAATGAGTCATACCTAGTTTGATTAAAATAAATATCCATTTTTCTGATAATTTTCATTCGAATTATTGATCTATTGGTTCCAAGTTGCCAAAAAATGTAATAATAAGACAATTTGACATTTTGAAACACGTACTTGGGAAAAATGTAATCTTTTGTTTCTTGTTGCAGAGTTAAGTTTACAATCCGAGGGTTCAAGTAATGGCGCCCCAGTTTCTGCTCTACTTCTTGCCGGAACATCTTATTCTTCTGAAATACATCATTCTCCTCAAAGGTCCAGGTCTAGGTCTCCTCGTGGCGAGATTGATCCTGCCGGATTCCATTATGCCAGGCTTCCTCCTACAGAGTATGATCCTGCGTGGTTTCCTCCTTCCGAGTTTGAACCTGCCGGAATCCATTATACCAGGTTTCCTTCTACAGAGTATGATCCTGCATGGTTTCCTCTTTCCGAGTTTGATCCTGCCGGGTTTCATTACGCCGGGCTTCATCCTATCGAGCTTCCACCTGTCGGGTTCAATTCTGCCGTATATCCTTCTGTAAGCCATTCTTCTCCAGACAGGTCTTCTTCTTCAAAGCCTCCGTCACCTGCCAGGTCTTCTCCTTCAGAGCCGTCTCCTCGTGTCAGGTCCTCACGTTCAAGGCTTGTTCGTCTCTCTAGGCGCATTGATCCACCTTCTTGGCTTCCTTCTCCGAACGGGCATGGATGTGGGCTTGACAATCTCAAATTTATTCGGCTCATATCTTGCACGAATTCGCGCCGGATATTCGAAATTAGAAGATACACTTTTCCCGCTGATAAATCAATTAAATTGAGACTCGGAGATCATCACTATGAGCCTGTAACATCTCAAGAACAAATTGTTATTTCAACAACAGATGGTGACGTTTATGCAATATTGGAGAGTAGCAGAGTTCTTGCGGGAATTTATATTTATGATAAGATGACTAAAGCTATGAGACGGATAAAAATAAAGATGGAAAGCGGAGCAGTTACCCCGTTGACCAAGGAAGAAGTAAACGAAACTCCAGTAGGTTCCAAACGCCCAATCATACTGTTCTATCAAGTAAAGCTGGAAAATGAAGTGTGAACCGTAATCCTTCACATTATTTAGTTAATTAAGAAAATTACAAACTAAAATGCAATATTTTCTGGGAAATTATAAATAGAAATAATAATTGTAAAAAGTTCATGTCTTATGCTTCTCGGAGCTTTAAATATTTGATCAACGCCTCAACCAGTCTTCTTCAGAAGCAAGTAAAAAACTTTTGTATAAAAATGATATTTATTATAACGTGCTACGCTTCATTTTATTGTAAATGGAAAGAATAAAAAAAATCTTTTTGGGTGTAAATTGAGTACTAGGTTATTTTCCACATCCGAAATCGAATCATAAACAGGGTAGATTGGTCAGCTTATGCTTAGAAAAGGGCATGATCAATGTTTCAGGAAATCACTGTTAGGAGATCAAATGAAGTGAGTGGTACTGCGGTTGTAGGAAGAATGACTGGCGATGCTTGGTGGAATTATAAAATCCGCGCAGTTCTTGAAAAAAGGAGCATGCATATCTAAGAAAGTTGAATAGTTTATGTCTTCGGATATTCTTAAATGTTATAAGGTGGATAGCTTGGTTGGAAGCCTCGGTGGCTCAGACGATAGCGCGTCAGGCTTCCGTGCAGGAGGACTAAGGTTTGATCCCTGAGTCGGTACCAATGGAAATTTTTCTATGTACTTCTACCGGGGCTTCGGTGGTTCGGAACCCACCTTAAACTGTAGGTGCCCTCAGAAAAAGCTGGTATCGTACCAAGGTGGGGCTCCATGTCGAGGGGACTAGCCTTGGAGGTCGAAGCCGATTCTGTGAAGACTCGAAAATGAGTCAGCGTTCTTCTTGCGTTTGGGGACTCCTATAGGAGGCACCACGCTCGATGGTCGCTGGCCGATTTCGAATAATGAACACACACACATACACTTACATAACACACCAGGACAGTGCTTCGAATCTGTGCATCTACCTGATGACCTCAGAGGGATCTCTCCGTACACCCTAGCCTGCTAGGGAGGCTGCCGAATGGCAGAGTGGGTGAGGACACTTTGCCTGATCAACAAAGGAGGACGTCATTTACTGTGCGATAGGTATGCCTGGCACCTGAGAGGTATAATCTCAGAACGTTGATAACAACGAAAACCCACCGAGATCCAAAAAACACTCGGCGAAGGATGGCCGGATTCGTAGTACTGCCTTGAGAATAAACACGGGTATGGCACAATAGGCTTTATAGCTTGAGCGCCAGAAGTGGGACTTCCCGGGCCCCCCGCCTACATTACAACTATCAACTATAAGGTGGATAGAATTGGGCTTTTGGAAGTTATAAAAAATATGAAGTCAATGGTTGACTCTTCAACGCAATAAAAATAATATATGCACGGAGCAAAGCATGTGTTAGGGTAAATGGACAACTGAGCGACTGATTTGATATTAGGCAGGGTATTAAGCAATGATGCATTAATTTTTGGCTATTTATTATATTTATGGAAAAATATCTCAGAAAGGCCCTCTTCGACGGAGAAGGTTTGGGTCTCGGGACAGTCAAAGTGCGTAGGTTTAGCGTTTGAAAATGAGAAGGTTTTTACAACAGGATCAGTCGATGGCTTGCAGAGAATGTTGAGCAGACTGAATACTTTTGATATTAACGTATATTAGACAGAAATCATACAGTTTGAAGGACCAAATGAGAAAAGAAAATGCAACATTGCCTTAGACGAAGAGACGATAGAAAAAGTTGATAATTACGTGCATCTTAAAAGTTTTTTTACCAATTGTAAAAAAATCGACGGAGAGGTAGCCAGACGTATAGATAATTTTTTCAGGCACCCTTTGGAAATCCTAAAACATTCTTCGAAGTCCCTTAAATTCTTTTAAAATATCTTGGAACGTTTTTGACCCAACATAGACGCTGTTGCCATAATGCAAGTATTCCCTACCATAACACATGACGTGAAAACAAGCACCTGAAACATTAGATCGACTTGGAGTGGATAGTAAGGCAGCCAATTTTTGGATGAGAGAAGGCGTATTATTTCCATAAATGGACCGATTCGTCATTGATGTCCAAAACGTAGTTTTCAGCACCAGAAATTATCACAACTACGGGTTGTATAGAGACGTGTTTCACCGGTGCCAATTAGGTCCAGATACCAGCCCTGAACCTTGGACATTTGAAAGAATGAATGCCTTTCTATAGATACATTCTCGCGCCCGTTTTGGAAAACAAAGATTACATATATGGAAATGTCTGTAGAGTGCCAGAGTTTGCAATCACAGTTTGAGCAGCCAGTATTACGTAAGTCGTTGTTTTAACAAAATAGGTTTATAAATGTTTAAAAGTAGTTTAAAATTGACGAGAAACTAGAGTTGTATCTACCTCGAAAACATTCCTTTTTTTAATTTTGTGTATAAAAAAAACTTTTGAGTTGCAACTTCATATTTTTATTAAAAACCTGTCGCATTGTAAGGAACTCACTAGACCTAAGTACTAGACCTAAGACTCCAACAATCTCGGCCGCTTTTTAAGAAAAACAGTGGTAAAGGACGAACTTCATAGTACACGATAATCCTATTATTTTGTGACAACTAAACCATCATCGCATGAGATTTCAAACATCGTATTAAATTAATTCAGAACATCCTCACCTTATGAGACAGTTGACTTAGTCCGTGGCTGCTTTTGAAAAGCCAAGTTTACCCGAGAAATAGTTAACGAAAAAAGTAATAATAGGGAAGACCACTCTACAGTAGATGGGAGATAATTTCACCGCGTGTAACGGCATCATTTTGCAAAAGGGAGAACGATTTCTATCAACTATAATCATCTACGACATAGCACGTTTATTTATTTATTCATTCATTTTGTCCACATTCAAGCTGCTATGTTTCCGCTAGCTTTTCACGTGTTTTTTGCCTTGCGAATTTTTTTATTATGTCAGTGTGAACGTCACCATTTGAAAATGTAACTTTTCCTTATTTTTCTTTCTATTTCGATATTTTGTCATAAGTATGTACTTGCTTTTTTCGTAAATAGAAATCTTCTGAAATCCCTTGACATTTGCATAATCCTATCAAATATTTGAAATATCTAGAGGTCCAATAAATACCTGAAAACATGTAAAATTTCCTAAAATTTTTGGAAATTCTACACAATTCTTTGACATCCCTTGACAATTTTTAACTCTTTTGAAATTCTTCTCAATCTTTTAAAATAACTTAAGAGCTGTGAAATCCTTTGAAATTGGTTTAATTTCTTTATATACCTTGAAATTTTCAAAATCCAGGGGAAACCCTTTCTAATAAAAATAAATATAAATAAAAATACGCAGAGATAAGCAGCATTGATTTTTAATACCTTTATAATGAACTAAATAAACTAAATAAAATCCTGGGTGAAATGAGGAGAGCAGTTCTAATCACTGATCATGCCTATGTGACAATTCATTAGTTGACCAGTTTCACATTTTATAAAATTTTCTTGAACATGAAGTTGTTACTTTTCAACGTTTTAAGAAGGATTAAACTTTAAGTGAAAATAAATCTTAGTTTCTTTACGCATGAGGGTTATAGAAGAATTTCGGAAATTTGGATATCGAAAAATATCTTTGCACGAGTAAATATTTTTCACGAATACTCAGCAATTACATAATATTTATTCGCACTGTTGATTTAGATTTAAAAAATCTGATTTGCTCTCGATTTTATAATTTTTCCCAATGTGTAGGAACATTTTCTAGATCTCGCAAGGAGTTTTACTCAAGATTTAAAGTGGTTTATTTTGCTCAGCACTGAAATTAATTTCTCCTCCTTTCTCTTTGATTAGGGAGATGTTCTCAAAATAAAATTTAAAACACGCCGTAAGTCTCCTAATTTAATGGTTCCATGAACCTATTAAAATGTATTTTTCTTTTAAGGCAACCAGTTTGCATAGGCAAAGACCTGAGCATCTTATCAATAAATAATGATGATAAAAATGCCTAGGGATGTGGCGATCCCATTGCCCGAGAGCTCCGGCTCTTGCAGTTAGCCACGTTGCATTGGGGTAACTCCCGAATCCAATGAATTATGCGGTCATATCACCAGTATCGCGCAGTGCCGCCCACAATAGGCCTCTCGTGGATGAAGGCCATCGTTCACTTAGGAGTGGCGACGACCAGGCAATGGACCTGCACAGACGCAAGAACATCGTATTAAATGAACGGACCAACTCAGAAGGGACATCCTTACCTGTTGGCAAAGAGGCTCACCGGCGCGAAGAGGATTCATGCGAAAGTTACCTGAACGTTGGGTAAATATGCACCCGGAATATGCTCATAAAACGCCTCAGTATTTAGGAGATCAGGTATCCTTTGTGCGCAAAAACGGATATGAAGCTCTTTACCAAGAAGAGCAGCATCCTCCAGCGAACATACCACCCGTTCCAGCAAGACCACCTATGCAGATAGTCGACAACATGAGAAGTGGGAGAACAAAGATCCACCAAAAAGTCTTTCTCAGTATGGACAAGTTGGTTGAAGCAATAGAAGTACAATTTATTCACTGGCATCACCAAAGAGAGGATATTAACATCTATCGATCCGGTATGGTGTGCAATAGTTGAACAACGTGGATGCAAGAGAGGGCTGGCAGGTTGCAGGGAGAACCTGTTAATCAAGCTCCTTGAGTACCTAGAGGTGCATTCAAAAATAGTGAGATGCATGAAAGAGCTTATGCTCTTCTGTCGGACAAGATTTTTCATAACATCTGACAAAAGATAAGCGACTAAGAGCTATATCACATATAAGAGGGGCGTCTTCTAAGGAGACTCTCTAGGTCCAATACTTTTCCGCATCTCCTTCTTGCCTCTATCTATTGTGCCCCGAGGCAAAAGCTCTGGATACCTATGTGGCCCGCCGAACAGAAGAGAAGATAAGGTCGACCACCTTTCATACATGGACAACCTTAAACTCTTTACTTCTTCAAAAGTGATTGGCATAAGCTTTAGACTGGACTACTGTGCCCGCGTCCACCTACACCAAGGAATACTAGAAACTACATCATCGCGTGACGATCAGTGTGTTCAACGTATAGGTGGAAGTACAACAACTCCAAAGGCCTCGGGAAGATCGTCCTCAATTGGAAAATAACATTTGACGGGAGCTGAAAAACTAACGCCGAAGGTTTCCTAACTCGAATCGAGGACCGTACTAGGCTGACAAAGGTCTCCGACGAAGAGCTCTTGGTGGCCATGCCGGTCTTGCTTGAAGGTATCGCGTTCAAATGGTTAAAAACCCACGTATTGAAGTTTGCGAATTGGGCACAATTTAAAAAGGCGTTTAGGCATCGTTCTGCTGCTGATGATTTTAAGAGGCGCGTTAGAGAGCAGATCTATGCCAGGACTCAGGGGAAAAACGAACGCATAGATGATTACCTGACGAATCTTGAAGGCCTAATCAACCTGTTAAAAAACGATATGCCGACGGTAGATCAGTCGGATTGGGCTTGTAGGGGACTTAGGCCGGAATTTCACAGGGTAATTCTTCGCTTTCATTACCAAACCTTCGATGAACTTTCGCGACTTAGTAGAGGCTGGGAGAAAGAGTGGACGGCCATTAAGGAATACAAGCCGCCCCATAATCCTGAGAATTCGTTCCTGCAGGAGTTCGCTTACCGTGATCTGATGGCGCAAAAGTCGGTAAAGAATACTTCTTCGTCCATTGTGGAAGAGGAGTCGGTTTCTTCCGTTAAAACGTCGTAAAATCTCCACGATGTTAAAAATAAACCTCCCAACGGTAACGGCAGAAATAACAACGGTAAAAAGGGCGGAAGTGGCGGTAACGGTACTGGAAACGGAGGCTAGACTAACAAGGATCAATTAGAGGGGAAGCAGCAGAGGTCGACTACGCCCGATGCTTCCGCTTCACGAACAAATTCCCGAGATAACACATCCGGCGCTTCAGGCTTTTTGCGCTTGCAAAAAGGAGGGCTTCACTCTTAAGACATGCCCGGATTGTTCGGGAAACGTAAAAGGAAAGCAGTAGGACCGATCCCTACTGCCTCTCAAAATAAAGAGACCGTCAAAACTGCGTTGGACGTCTCTGGGCCTATAATAAATTCCGTTTTGGCATTCAATGACTTGGACGAGTATAAGGGTGTTAGTATACCACCAAATGAATTTCTCCTAGAAACCACGTCTTCCGATCAGGCTCCAACCTCACTTGTCGTGGAAGCTCTTGTGCACGGGGAGGATGGTGGTTCACCGCATTCTGTGGGTACCTTTTCTGAATTAAAACAGGAAGCAATGAACAGCACCATTGTGTCTACCGAACATTCTGGCTTAAAAGATAGATCCTCATCACTTTCGTCTCGCGTTGTTAGAGATTTCAGTCAGCAACGTAAAACATCAAACTTTGATGAAATAGTGATCAAAGAAGGGTATACACAAAAATTTTCCGATGTTGATCAGACCGTTGGAATGTTACAGACCGAGTTGGTACGCGGTAAAGGGCACCTTAAGATTTGTATTGATTCCTCCTCGGTCGATGCCTTGAACGATTCTGGTTCGACTAAGATACTTATTGGTGGCAATTTAGTCCTAAAGATTCTGGACGCCCTGGGCAAAGGTTTAGACAGTTCTAGAAAATCTTCAATGATATTAGCAAACGGTTCCAGAGGCGAGATTTAAGGTGCGGTCGAGCTGCCCTTCAATATAGACGGGATTACTAAGGAAGCGAAGTCAGGGTAGCCACCAATCTGGATACCGAGTTTGTCTTAGGCTTAGGCGCGCAATCAGACATTGACATGGTGTTCTCGGCGCGTTCTAAGGAGATTTGGATGCCAGGTACGGACGGCCAGGTCTCTCCACTCGATACATGGTTAACCACGGAAGAAAACTGTAGTGGTATGTTAGATTTATTGAGCGACCAGGACCGGGAACTTAGGGAATTAATTGAAAGAAAAATAGTTCTGAAGAGGGAGGGCCAACTGTACGCTACACACTTGGTTAAGCACTGCATAGATATTCAGGGCCACGCACCAGTTAGGGAAAGGTAACGTATAGTTTCTCCTAAGGTGCAGGAGGCCATGTACGCAGAAGTGGATAGGATGCCTGCCGAGGCGAGGGGGTGATTAGGGAGTCCTCTAGCGAATTATCGGCCCCTATAGTGATGGCCAAAAAGGGTAATGGCAGTTTTCGGCTGTGTCTGGATTTTAGGAAACTTAACGCCATATCTAAGAGAGACGCCTACCCCCTACCGTACAGGTCATACTTACTGAAGCAACTTCGTTCCGCAAGATTTATCTTGAAGATTGATCTTAGCGCGGCCTTTAATCAGATCCCTCTGGACGAGTCTTGCCAGGAGTATACGGCATTTGTGGTTCCTAGTGGAGGGTTATTCCAGTTTGCTCGTATGCCGTTTGGTCTGACAGGGGTCCCGGCCACCTTTCAGAGGCTAATAGATAAAATTATAACTCCCGAGATGAGACCTAATGCATTCTCCTACCTTCATAACATCATTTTGGTCACAGAGACATTCGAGGAACACCTGCATTTGTTGAAGAAGGTCCTCGACCGGATCTCAGAAGCTGGCTTGACCATCAACCCTGATAAGAGCAAGATTTGTTGTTCCGAAGTCCGATACCTAGGCTTAATAGTTAACAAGCAGAAGTTGAGGCCAGACCCGGATAAGATAGCTCCCATCCTCACGTACCCAGCTCCCCGCACGGTTAAACTGCTCCGTAGATTTATGTGGTTAGCATCGTGGTATAGGCGGTTCATTCCCAAGTTCGCTAAAGTGACGGAACCCTTGACCAGACTATTCAGGCTAGATCTTAGCTTATCCTTCATTTGGGGACATAGACAAGATTCCCTTCTACCTCCAAACGGACGCCAGTGCTACTGATCTCGGCATGGTGCTGACTCAAGTCCAAGATGGCCAGGAGAGAGTTATCGTCTTCGCAAGTCGCACGATGTCTGCTGCCGAGCGTAACTATACAGTTACCGAGAGGGAGTGCCTCGCAGTCGTATTCGGGATTGAAAAATTCCGAGAATACCTGGAGGGTTTCCATTTCAAGGCAATTACTGACCACAGTAGTTTGAAATGGTTGCGTAATTCAAGAAACTCAACAGGTAGACTCGCAAGATGGTCCCTCGAACTTCTCGAATACGACTTCGAGATCATTCACCGCAAGGGAATCTTGCATCGCATACTGGATGCCTTGTCCAGGATGTCTGAGGAGGACGTGTCGCCGATTCCGATGGTGACAGAGCAGGTCGACACTCAATTTGAAGACTCGACGGACACCTGGTATAATAAGCGGTTACAGATGGTGGTGGAGCAACCTAGTATATTCTACGATCGGAAGGTGGAGAACGGTAGGTTATACCGGCACAGGCCGAACGAAATTACCGGCCAGCTGTTTCCGGACATAGAAGCCTGGAAGTTGGAGGTCCACGAGGAATTTAGGCCTAAGGTGCTAGAGGAGGCCCATTCTAAGCCTCAATCGGGACATTTGGGAAGGGACAAAACTTATGCGCGAGTAGCCTTACAATATTATTGGCCTGGGCTGTACTCAGACGTCGCATAGTTCGTACGGAAATGTGACTCTTGCCAGAGGTGTCAGCTTGAACAGGCTCGCCCAGCCGGCATGATGGGTCAACGCGTCGTCGAGCAGCCCCGGGCAGTGGTAGCAGCGGATGTCATGGGCCCTTTTCCCCGTAGCACCAACGTTTTTAAGTATATCCTGGTTTTTCAGGACCTCTTCACCAAATGGGTGGAGGTCCTCCCGTTCAGAACAGCTAACGGCCCTAGGATGAGAAAGGCATTTGAGGACTTCATCGTATCGCGCTGGGGAAATCCTGAGGTAATACACAGGGACAATGGCACCGAGTTCGCCAATAAAATTTGGGAAAACATGAAAACATGTGCGTACGTATCTCAGGCACAGTATTGCGACAAGAATAAGCGTGCTTGTTCTTTTCAGGTTGGTGACGTCGTCTTGAAGCGTCAGCGCGTACTATCCAAGTGTTCGGTTTCGGTTCGTCTACAGTAGAGGGCGTCACTTGAGGGCCGCCAAGGTCCCTCTCATCGGCCACCACGCGTCACCCCAGTCAGTCTCTCATCGTGCTTCACTCCGATCAGACGTACGGGCGTACAGTGCTTGTGTAACGTAGTGCAGTGGATTGTAACAGAACAGTTATTAAATCAAGCGCAGGTTGTCTCCCGTTGTGTACATTTTGATGATCAAGAAAGTAAAATACGCGGGTAAAGAACACATTCGGCACCAAACACCTTATGTACAAGATACGCCTCATGTGACCGATGTCGAGTAAGTAAGCATTAGTTATAGGTTCTAACCTCTTGATCTAGGACGGGTCGACAAACTCAAGAGAGGGGTACAGGAGCATCAACGACTACTCCAACGGGTAGCCAGCCCGACAGACAGACCAGGACGTCCGACTCTGGATGCTTGCATGGAATAAAATGGATTCCCCAGGTGATGCGTGCATTCAGGCAGGATTCGGCCACGAAGACGCAACTAACCTGAGAACAGGGGACACAAGCATCGACACATGCCAGACCGACAAGACAACCAGGACGTCTAGACCCGGACGCCCGAAGGAGATTAAATGGGTCAGAAGAGAAGGATGTCAGACTCCATCACCACCAGTACCACCACCCAGCAATAGGGAGATCCTCTCTGAGGTCCAGTGGTCTCGCGTGTTAGCTTACGATAACCTCACTCGTCAAGAATGGTTAAGGATGGGAGCACCTAAGCCCCGCGCTTACCGAGGTACAACCTACAAAACCTGTTGGGCCTGTAAGCTCCCAGGCCATTTCCGAGGGCAGTGCCCCGAGCCTGCCGGCTCCGGCCCATCTGCTTTGGCTGTGGCGAACCGGGTCACAAAAAACCCTCCTGCCCGAATTGTGGCGATTTGTACGCCTCTGACATGGTCCTCGCCGGGAAGTGGAGGCGCCGATCAAGCCAGAAACTCTACTGGGGCGGGCCGGAGCTAGAAGAGCAGCTCGTCAAGATCCACCAGGCTTGTCGCCGAAATGGGCTTCCCCTATCCCAGAGATAGAACTTCCGAGCCGTGCACGGAATCCATTTTCTATTGCCTCGGACGTGACAAGTTCTTTTTTTTTTTGGTTTTTTGGGTTTTTGTTTGTTCTTTTCCTGATGCGCACACGATTCTAATTTTAATTTCGCGATTTGAGACGATTTGCTATCATATATATTTTTTCCCGTGTGTTTTTGCGTCATCGACACGACACAAGCCTTCACTTCCTCTCCGAGTCGCGCACACGATTGAATTTTTTTGTTTTGTATGTATATCATTAAGCCATTTCCCTTTCAGGGTAGGCGTGACACTACCCGATTCGGGTAGTGTTTCTAGGTGGATAGTTTTCTTGTAGTTATAAATAACTACAAATTTGGGCTCACCACACCCATAATATGCCAACAGCACACAGTATTCTCGAATGGTCACCCATCCAAGTACTAACCGCGCCCAACGCTGCTTAACTACAGTGATCTGACGAGAACTGGTTTTTTCAGCGTGGCATGGCCGTTGGCCGTATTCTTTGGTATAATACTTTATAATACTTTCTTTGGTATTATTCTACTTGCTAATCCTTTGTTTCGTGTGTTTTTGACACCACCCAATGACCTAGACTTATGAAAAGAATTTCGTAATACACAACCAGTAAGCTTCAGAAGAGTATTTCGTATTTCGAGAAAGACCTTCTTTACGAAGCCCTATACAGATTTAATAAGGAGCGGTCTAATATGCCTTCGCATTTATCATTTGAATTGAATTAAAAACTGGGTGGACACTGGGATGTAAGAAACTTGCCAAGAAATTTTTTTTGTGTTAATAAAGTGATGTGGCGATAATTTATATATTTTTTTATATTTTGACGTCTGTTAATTTTGATAATATATTTTTTTCATGATATGAATCGGCGGGTTCTCCTATCCATCAAAGCCATTTTTTCTTTGCGGGGGTGTTCCGAACTCACAGTTATCTCTGTAAGACGTCAGATGATGACGGTCAAGAAACACCGCGCGACTTCATCCAAAAGTCAGTCTTTAAAATTGATATGTTTCAAATTCGGGCGACATCAAGAGAGTCAGAAAAAATGTTGTTTAGTTAGACTAGCTTAGCGAATTTACCAGGATTAGTTACCGTCCCAGACTCGAACTCTCACCAACTTGATTTTTGTTCTGAAGTGGAGGCTTCTTCTGGAATAGCGATGATTTCTTCCACATTGTTTATTTTTCTTTCTCTTTTGATAATCAAACAAAAATTTGTTTATAACTATACGAAGTATACCTCAACACCTTATTTAACCTAACCTCAATTTGAATTCTAAACGGATACGAGACCTGTCGGGCGAGGAAGACCCACGTTCCAGCGAAATTAAGCTAATTGATTCGCAGTTTTTTTTTTGTGTATCTGGTGCAGAATTATCCTGGGTCATTAATACGTCCTAGCCTCAGCCCAACACCTCAACCCCCCTTACGCTTTGCAATCTTACCTTGTCCCGCCTTCTACTGAATTTTTTTATTTTTTTATTATTATTTTCTTTTTGGCTTATGATTTCGCTAATTATTATTTGACAATATGGCTTATGATTTTGCTAAAATAATTTTATCATTATCATTCTTTTTTTTGGTTGTGGCTTATGTTTTCTGTTTTGCCATATTTTGCCATTTGAAAATGAAGAGCGCTCTTGAAGGGGTCACACAAGGCTCTTGATCCTTGGCGAGATCGCAAGGGTCGTCGTCGCTTGCCGAGTTATTAAAAGAGAACCTCGAGCTTCCGTTTAGGCAGGGGGTGTTGTGACAGGGTAAATCTTAACTAAACTGCTCCTTCAAATTGAAATTCCTGATTACAGGGGTTCAAAAATGAATCCGTTGACCAAGAGCGGAAGTCACCTCGGCCAAGAGCGTTCGTCAAAAGTTCTAGTTCTCAATTATTCACCTTCCGAAATTTGTATGCTTCCATGTAATTTTACCTCCACCTGTTAAATCCGAGTACAACAACAACAACACCACGGTAGCCAGAGATGAATCGTCGCATCAGAGGCCTGGCTGTAGTCACTAACGCACCCTGAGTGAAGGATTCATCACTCAACCATAGTCCTACCATCCCACGTCTCCATGTTTACCGGTTGAATCCAAAATGGCGGGCCTCAAACATCCTGCATAACTAGTCTCGCACCTGACCGCCATCTTCTATTGCTCTCTGTGCACCATGTCACGGAAGCGGGACGTCACGACACCCACGCCGTCGCAACAACTCGTGACAACCAGGGCTGGGTTCGGTCACGTCGAAGGATCGACAATGGTACTGACGCACGCTGGAAAATGTACCCATGATTTACTTACAGCTCAACAAATTTACGTCTCCATAGTTACCAACTTTCATCAGAGTCAGCTCGGGCCAGGAGTACCTGGTCCAATCAGGTTCTCTCAAGACGCCGCCATATTCTGCCATCCTCCGAACGCCATGTCACGGAGGGGTGTTGTCACACGATCGACCACGACTCTGGCTTTAGTAAACTCGAACTTTTCAGTAACCAGGGACCCCAGTTAGGCGCCATATTATCAGGACATATGACGTCACGATCGTCATGATGTAACATTATGATCGGTAACCTGCTAAGCTTGGGAATTTGTACACTCTACAGAGGAAGAACAAATATGGCTGAGGTAACTGCATTTCTTTTTCGGCAAGCGAAGCAATGGAGGTTAAAATGCTAACCCGCCTCGTACCATTGCCAAGCGTTTTTTTTTTGTGATTTTTATTTATCTCCGGTTTCGCGCTGAGTTGATTTTCATGTCTGTTCAAAATTAAGTGATGGCCTCGCGTGCGTGATCTGAAAAACCACCCCCGAGATTCCTTGCTCCCTTAGCATTCTTTTATTTCGGTTTCAGGTTTTATTTGATTTAAAATTTTTTTTAAATAATAATCTTTCTGAAAAATTTTGTCCGGTCAGCGATCGCTATCTTATCGCTGCACGGGCCTGGCTGGGGCCAGAGGCTCCAGAACGTGGGATTTTTCGGCCCCCACCACGTTCCC
>CAKNYM010044734.1:0-22291 GCA_932195095.1 Andricus curvator | reverse complement strand
GCTCTCCGTTGCTTGCCAGGCAACCATTATTCGGCCCTCGCTTGTTGTTTGCCAGACAACGATTTTTCGGCCCTCGCTTGTTGTTTGCCAGACAACGATTTTTCGGCCCTCGCTTGATTTGTATACCGGCCCAGTTTCTTTTGCGAATTCGACTTTCTTCAGACCTCTCTAAACCCGGCGCCACGCGCCCTGCCTTGTCCCTTTCAAGGATGGAAGGAGGAGCGATGCTGATCGGAGTCCCGCCGCACCCAACCATCCCTTCTCCCAGCGTCCCAGGCGGGACAGTTATAGGTGCATCACGGGTCTCCGACCCCTCGCTCTCTTTATTGGGTTGAGACATATCTTTACTGGGGTCGGTTGGAGAATCAGATTTCCCCATGACACTGTCATCTTCATTTACTTCTATGTGCTCAATAGAATCCTCATCATCGAGCGATTCTCTCTTTTCACAAATGAATACCCTTTCTATAGGATATTCATGATAGTATACATTGTCAACGGGACTATCGCAATACGTTTTTCTGGGGTTAAATTTTAAGGTTACGGCTCCAATCTCATTAACCTGTTCTTTACGTTTTTTATTTATTATTGGATTACGCGACAAAGCATCAGCATTAGAATTAGCTCGACCTGGTTTATAAACAATTGTATAATCGTACTCTTGTAATTTTATTTTCCATCGAGCTAAACGGGCTCCCATGGTAGGGTCTTTTAACTGGCTAAGCCATAGTAAAGCGCGATGATCAGTAACGAGTATAAACTTCTGCCCATAAACGTAAGGCCTAAATTGTTTAACTGCCGTTATTATGGCCAACAATTCCTTCTCAGTTACCGTATAATTTAATTCCGCCTTCTTTAAGGTACTCGACGCATAAGCAATAGGTAAATCTTTACCAATTTCACCCTGACTAAGTACCGCGCCTACTGCATAGTCGGAAGCATCAGTAGTGATAATAAAGGGCTTTGAAAAATCAGGATATTGTAATAAAGGACGCGAGACAAGAATGTCCTTTAATTTTTCAAAAGCTCCTTCAGCCTCATCATTCCATTCAAAAGGAACATCCTTTTTCAAAAGAGTATTCAGGGGTTTAGCTATCGCGGCGAAATCGGGTATAAACCGTCTATAATACCCTGCCAACCCCAAAAATTGCTTAATGTTTTTCTTACCTTTGGGGCGAGGAAACAATTTGAACGCTTCGGTCTTTTTTGGGTCTGGTTTAACACCCTCCTGTGAAATTATATGACCCAGGTAACCAATTTCCTTACACAAGAACTGGCATTTTTCGGGTTTTAAAACCAGACCGGCAGTTTTCAATCTACCCAGCAATTTTTCTAACTTTTGGTTATGTTCCTGAAGTGATTTAGCATATATTACTATATCGTCCATATAAACGAATAGTTCCAACCCTTGCAAACCAGTTAAAACCCTGTCCATAAGTCGTTGAAATGTTGCCGGCGCATTTTTCAATCCAAAGGGCATGCGAGAAAACTCAAAATGCCCAAAAGGGGTTGAAAACGCAGTTTTGTGTCGGTCAACAGGATCAACTTCGATTTGGTGAAAACCGGAGGCAAGGTCAAGTATAGTAAAATACTTAGCACCGCCCAGCTGATCCAAAATATCAGTGATATTTGGAAGGGGATAAGCGTCACCGACAGTTCTCTCGTTAAGGGCCCTATAATCGATGACCATTCGCCATCTTTTGTTTCCCTGTGGATCAGGTTTTTTAGGGACTATCCAAACCGGCGAATTAAAAGCTGATTCTGACTCATGAACTCTACCCTGTTTCATTAATTCATTAGTTTCTTTATTCATTACGTCCTTATGAACCTGTGGCATTCTATAATTTGATTTTTTAACAGGTTCATCATTAATTGTATTAATCCGATGCTTCAAGACTGTTGTACAACCCAATTTATCACCCTCTAAGAAAAATTGATACGGAAATTTTTGAAGTGTTCGGGACAATATTTTCATTTCATCTACATTTAAGTGAGATAAATTCAAAACTTTTTCTAATTTTGATAATCTTGCTTTGGTCAATTCTTCCTTAGCGAGATTACCGTCGGATCCCTTTTTGACCCGTGTTCTAGTTGGCTCGACTTTGTCAAATTCCTGCAACGTCACGGGTGCGATTGACAATTCGACGTCCCTCGTGCCTGCGTTCACGCAGTACACACGCACCGTGCCGTCGCTTACTTTAACCAGGGATTCTCCCAAATATACCCCCGGCCCTGCGGGTACTAGAGGCAGATATCCTTCCGAGATTTCTGCATTAGAAACTGGCAAGGTCACGAGTTGACGTGTCCTAGCTTTTAATTTAAGGGTTGTTCCTTTCAAAGGGGTAATAAAAGGAAAATCTCCTAATTCATGCTTGATTACTTTATTTTTCAGGTCGATCATGGAGTTGGACAAGAAGGGCATGCCCAACATCCCATCACAGCTGAGTGGAAAATTATTCGGCACTAACTGAAAGGGACATAGGGTCCCATTTATTTTAAGATACACTTCACCCAGTGTTTTAACCCCGTTATCACTTATACCAAATAAATGAAAAATAACCTTTTTATCGATTTTAGTATTATTTTTAATTTTATTCTTTTTAATAATATTTAATTCAGCCCCTGTATCTACTATAAATTTCCCACTCAGGTTTCTCATATTCTCGCTGTGAATTTTAATATTGGGTGATTCCCTCTTGCCATTTGCGCGACATTGCAAAATTACGCGGCGCAAAGGTGCTACATCAGAAGAAAGCTCGGCGTTGCACCAATCCAACGAGCTCGTTACCCGTTTAAAGTAGCCGCCTTTTCTTGTTGGTTTTGAGCTACTTTATTTAGTCGCGAATAACAATCCTTTTGATTGTGACCGGTTTTCTTACAATAAGTACATATTTCTCCTGTTGATTTCTGATTTAAGCCAGACTTTTCAGGACAATTTCTAGAAATATGACCTTGTTTATGACAGTTATAACATTCTATAACCTTTTTATTGGGACAATCGCGGGAGATATGTCCTGTTTTATTACAATTATAACAATTTTTATTTTCAGCAGCAGGGGTGACTCGTAAGCACCCCACTGCCAAATGGCTACTGTCTCCACATCGCGAGCAATTAGCCACTTCTGGGAAAGACGATTCCCCTTCATTATTACTTTTATTTGGATTGACGTAATGACCGCCTCGTCCGCGACCTCGCCCACGACTCTGTCCGCGACCTCGGTTAATAGCACCTACTTTATGTGCTCGCGCGTTCCCATAATAGGGGCGGAAACGATTTTGATTATTATTTTTATTTTGTTTTGCGGGCTCTACATTATTTTCTTTCGATTTTTCACGAATTAACCCACTCTCGTGTTCCTCTTCCCATTCAGCTGTACGAGCACAGTTTATTGCTTCCTGCAGGGTACGAGGCCTATTTAATTTTACTCTAAATTGTAGCTCACGTTTGAGCCCCATTATGAAATTTTCACATGCTGTATCTCGCGCTGACTTGATCATTACGTCCGCCGCTACGGACACATTTTGATCTTCGATCAATTCTATCAGGCTAGTTAAAATTTTCCCTACCCTACTACCGTAAGCTCGTACATTCTCACCCTCATTTTGAGCCACTCTGGCTAACGCAGTATTGAGCTGGCTCAAATTTCTATGCTCGGTAAAATTTAATTTCAAGAATTTTAATAATTCTTCTAGGGTCCTAATTTCCCTATCTTGTAAGCAGTCAAACGCATCCCCCTGCAACCTTGACCTAACCATCAGAAAAAGCGTGTTCCTATCTTTGGATGAGATTGCATTTCGCGCAAAAAGACAATCGTTAATGAATCGATTGACGGACATATTCTGGCCGTCAAAGGATTTAGGCAAAAACTCGAGAGCGGCTTTAAACGGGATTGGGTGCTCGGGTTCCATTTCGGGCAACGCGAACAACCCAGAATTGTGACTAGAGCCAGAAAACTGGCTCATTGAACTGCCATCGGTCAACCTAGCCATTGGCAGTTCGGAAGTCTGATGGAGGAGAGCGTCTTCCCTATTATTCATTCCCATCCCCTCGCGTAGAGTGCCAGAGGAGAGGGTGGGGTTGCCACCCACCCCTCTGGGACCCAACCCTTCCATCGAATCCCTACTTCTTGAAGTTCCTGCCTCCTCTGTATGTTGAGCAGCCATGCTCTCAAGTGCGTTCCGTCGGGTTCCGACGGACCTGCCTACATTGCTTCTCAGCACTCTACCTACGCTGGAAACACCTCGCATTGCAGCCCTTCCGGCTCGTTTTCCTCGCGCACCTCGCAACATTTTGATTTTATCAAATTTTAACACAACTACACTAGCAAAATCAAAGTATTCCTAAAATTGCAAAAATTCTAACACTCGCAAATCGCAAATTTTAACTCTTATAAATCGCGAATTCTAACACTTATAAATCGCGAATCCTAAAACTTCCTAATTTTGGCAATCACAAACACTTATTGTGGCAAATCGACTTACCGTTTTGATGGTCTTGAAGTGAACTGGTCTCTGTGAAAAGGAATTCTAAATTTTGCACAAATTACACTCAAATAAGATTTTCACAAATTTCACTGGAAAAATTTTCAAAATTTTCCTTTTCACAAAATTTCACCAATTCCTATCACTCCCTAATACCAGTTTCTTCAGTTCTCCTTGTTGAAATCCCTCGATGGACTTGACGGCCACGATAGCCACCCTCTTCCTTTCCTCAGGGGGTGGGGCGAGAACCGTGCCGCTTTACAACCCCGGCCTTTTGCCGCTGCGTCTCCCGAGAAACTAGCCGAAAACTCCGGAGCAGGTTGCAGTCAGGGTGAATGGTTGAAGGTTGTCCAGGTCGTCGCTCGTCTTCTTCTCGGCCTTCCAAGTTTTCCTTCCTCTTGGTAACCTTCTTTCGGGACCTTACGTGACCGTTCCTTAATCGATGGTGGGTCGGAAAACTAGGAAATGTGACCTTCTTCTTTTTCCTCGTTGGTCCTTCGTCCTTGGTTCGTCCTTGGTTCGTCCTTCGTCCTTGGTCCTTGATTCGATTCAAATCCCGCCACAGGAAGTAGCGACAGTCCTACCGACTGCGCCAAAAATCTGTGACACGCCCTTCTTCAAAAGCGCGCCAAAGTTTGAATTTTTAAACTTCCCGATTTATTTCGATGAACTCTGCTACCACCAACGTTGACCTCCTTCCCGTCCGTCTTGTCACTTGAAGAGGTTAGAACCTCAACTTCTCTGTGGCGCAATCAAAAAATGCTCATTTCGTTTTTAATATAATTCTAATTGAATCAGAAATTGGGAAAATGAATTTAACAACAAAGATTAATATCTAATTCTCTTTTAATGAATGAAAATATCAAATATAAATTTACATAGTCAGATCCTTCAATTTGAAATGATTCTAAGTTGAAACTTTAATTTACATAAGCAAAGTACAAATGTAAGAACCGGTCGCGACCGAGGGAAGGATCTTTCTGACTTTTTGAACTCGTTGATCTGAGATCGATGGGTCCAGTACAGTGGCCCAGGATCCCCTTCTCTATGTACATTTTCTACATTTACTTCCGCCTTTCGAGGAGAGCGACCAATGAGTTTTTCTCTGATCCCTTTTTCTAGAGAAATGCCCGCCCAACGCGAACCCTCCCTCGCGAGTCACCCGTTGACGCATAAAAACATCCATGATGGCCGCGTTGACGGTTACGTCAACCGTCACGGATAAGAAATCTTGGTATCGAGCACGTACAGGAATTTAAGATTTATAAATCTAACAAGTCCGCTTCCGCCGACAAGGCGCCTCTAAATGGGTTATTTTGACTCAAAGGTTCGCAACTCGAATACTTTTACACAATGAAACTTTAGTCTTTAATCAACGATTCGCGAAATCGGAATCCCAAACTAATTTAAATTCTTAAACCCGTAACTTTCCCACTGGTCACTTCCTGTTCAGGTTTCAAGTAAGCTAGTTAATTAACAGTAATTTAATATATACATTCCCAAGTAGATTACAAAATTCCAAGATGCTATTCAGTCCTTTTGGAATTTCCACTTTGGCTTCTAACAAAGAAGTCTCTATATACAGTTTTTCTTTCATAATTTTTTATTGCTCCTATTAGGACAAGTCGACCTGCCACTTGTGATTGCCAATATCCTATTTCCGCTAAAAATCTGTTCTCTTAATTTTATATAAAATTGAAGCAAATTTAAATTTTGCCGCAGAAATACTATAATTTCCTGTCGGTAAAACAGCTATCTGTTACAGAGAGTTGCTTACAGCGCTCCAAGTGGCTGTTGGCAAACTATATCGATGGGTGCTATCGGGGAGTAGTGGAGGGTAGAGGAGAACTGACAATTTTCGCCGGACGCGCCGTCTATATTTATCGCGGGTAACTAAGCCCGCACCGCATCTACGTTTATAATATCTTTGGCTAGGTGCATTGGGCAAAGATTTATAAGCCTAGATGCGGCACGGGGTGTCAGAGTGGGGGAACTATATATATAGGACATCACATTTTCTGCCATATCGAGGTGCTGCCCTCACCGTACTACGAAGTCGAGCGCTGGATTTCTCGTTTTTCGTAAAATATGACGGTAAAGCAGTAGAAAGATTTTTTAAGGTTAGAAAAGTTTGACATGTATCGCTACAGAAACACCGCACTTCCGAATATAATAATTATTAGTGCAATGTCTAGGCACACCGAAAATACATATTTGGAATAAATAATGAAAAATTAATAATGGCAGAAGCACTAATATGATGTTAATAAATAAACTGAATTTTGAGAGTCATAATACCCTCAAAAAGATAATTATGTTTATATATTTTTTAAATATTATAATTTCTAATACGTTCATGTTTCTATAAATGATAGATAAGATTTTTTAAATTATAATTTTTTGTACTTTGAAGTTTAATTTTCATTACTAGACTGAACCGAAATTTGAGTGCATTCAAGAATGTATAGAATTTTTGCAAATCTGAAGCTTCAGACAGGTTTTTTGTACATAATCTTTCCAAAAAATTACAAAAAGCGTTCTCGAAAATCGTTTTTTTAATTTAAAAAGAAAAACTAAGAAGAAATTTCAAGATAAATCAGGGCTGAAAAAACTTTTCTTTGATAAATATTTTTTTAAATTAAAATAATCAAATATTTATACGAGAGAACAAACTTTTTTTAGTTTTAAAGTTAAAAAAAAAATTGTTTAAATTCGAAATGACAATAATTGAAAAAAATATATATTTCTGGATAAAAAATTTTGGTTGAAAATGTACATAGTATTTTTTTTAAATACTACAAAAATGTTCTCAAAAATCGAATTTTTAATTTTTTTAAACTTCGAGATAAATTAGTGCTGATTTGAATCCTGCAAAGTTTGTTTGGAAAATGTTATTAGGTTCGAAGAAATTTTAGGGAGAAATTAATTTTCTGTTTGAGGCGCACGTGTTTTTACATTAATTTGTTTATACGATTTTTATTTTAACTTCAAACAATAATTCAATAAAAATTTAAATATTAAACAAAAATTTCTTTGAAAGAAAAATATTTTATTATCGTATTTTTAATAAATAAATAATATTTAATAAGAAACAATTTTTTAATTATTAAAATTCTACAATTTTATAATTAAGGAATATTCTAGTTCGGATATTTTATAATTAGGCAATTTTATGTCGGGAATTTTTAAATTCGGTAATATTATAAACTCTTCAGCAATTTTATCGTTTTTGGAATTTTATTATACGGTAATTTTACTTGTCAGAATTTGAAATTTTCTATTTCGTAGAATTATTTTTTTCACTTGTGGTTTTATAATTTTTACAAGCATGCGTGGAATTTTTAAGTATGAAAATACACTAGAGAAAAAATTGACAATTACATACAATTTGGCATTACATACTACTGTATTTATTTTTTTTTTAATTTAGTATACAAGCATTTTCAAATCACAAGTTCTTATTTATCTTATCTCATTAAATACCAAAATTAAAAATTAAAAAATTCACTGTATATCCAATTTTGATTCCTTGGTATTGGCGATTTTTTTTCTAGTGCATTTTGGTCACTGGAAAACGAGGATGAATTAAATACGAATTATCTCTTAGAAAATAACTGTTTAAAACCCGAAAAAAAGGATACTTTTTTTACCTCTGGGTATTTAAAAAAGTTTTAACTTTAGAAAATTTAAAAACTCTGCAACCAAGAAATTTTTTAAACATTTTTTTAGCGCGAATAACCAAAGTGTATGCAAAGATATTATATATCTTTGCTGTATGTCTATCGATTCCGAAAAAAGTTCAGTTATTGGTACTGAAATTTCAGTACACACAACAACGGTTTAAATTTCCTCAATATTATGTCACTAATATATCGCTAAATTGTTCTGCAGATTTCAATTTTTATTTTTATTCTTCTCAATTTTATATTTAATATCATTTCTATTTTAATATAGTTCAATATGTTATTTGAAAGACCCGACGTTTGTCCTTATAATATCTTGTAGATTTTTCTATTAAAGAATAAATCTTATTCAAGTTTCATTGTTTAAAAATAAGTAAGATCTAGAACTTTTATTTTCAATTAAATATAAGACTGATACTTTCAATGAAAATCGAGTGGTTTTATTCCTACAAGTCTATTTCTACTGAAAGTATTAGAGTCTTATTTAATTGAAAATAAAAATGTTAAGTCTTACTTAGTTTTAAGCAAGGAATCTTAAATAAGATTTATTCTTTAATAGCAAAATCTATAAGATATTATAAGAAGAAACGAAAAAAAAATCTTGAACTATATTAAAATAGGAATGATATTAAATAGAAAATTTACAAGAATAAGAAATTTTAATTTAATTAGAATTTAATTAAAAAACTAAACATTAAATATTTGAGGGGAGTTAACCACATGCAATTTTTATCTTCATCAGAATTCAAACCTCCAAAGAAATCCAAACAGTTTATAATTACTTCAAAGAATTCAAAGAATCCCAAAAAAATCAAAAGGAGTAGGAACTATAAACCTTATAGGGTGCATCTCAGCAACTAAGGGTTAGATTATGATATTACAAAAAAAAAGTGTGTCGTTGACAAGAATGTTCTTGAATGATTTTTATGTTATCATGACCCCAAAGTAAAATTGTGAAAGTCCTAGGACCCAATATTTGGCCAATTTTGAGAAAAAACATCCTTTCAAGTAGGGTACGTCTAGAATATAGTCATCCCCAAATTTCGGGACGACTAGCCAAACTCAAAACCTGGTTTTTAGACGTAAGGTTCGGGGCTGAATTCCCGCTGCGTGTAGTTTTTTCAAGTTTTTAAATATTTTTTTTAGAAAAAATATCAATATATTAGATTCCCTTCTAATAATTTTTTTAATTTATGCAAACATTAATATTTTAAATGCTTTTTTTCAATGAAAGAGTCACTTCGAAATATTGTCGTTTTTTCAAAAAAAAATCTTTTGCATCAATTAATTAATTTATTTATCAATAATTCATATTTTTATATTATTTTTTTTATTCCATTTATTATCTGATTTTGAATATGTTTGCGAAATTTAAACAAATTCATTAAATTAATAACATTCATAGAAAATAAATTTGTTTGCGAAACAAGTTCGAAAAAGCGAACTGTTTTTCATTAAAAAAAGAACATTTAAAATGTTTATTTTTGCATACTTGAATAAAAGTTTATAAGAGAATGTAATATATAAACATTTTAATAAATAATAAGTCAAATATTTGGGCCTAGGTATTTCCAAATTTTACTTTAGATCCATGATCTGTATTTACAAAAATTATGAATCCACGCAGAAAACACACTACCGGGCACTCCCTTGTAAGATATATATTTTTGTAAATAATCCTAGTAGATTATATCTCAGCAGTATAACTATGTTTAAAAATGTGTATTTTAGTTTTTTTAGAACTTTATAAGTGAGAAATTGAAGTATAATTAAATGTCTCATCAGTAACATGTCCCCAAATACAAATTCGAAAACTAAAATTAATCAAAAGAATTCCAAAGAATTAAAAAGAATTCAATAATTTTTTGCGAACCGGAAATTGCCCGAGAATTTTTTTCCTCGATTATAACGGCCACCTGAATTTCTTAGCTTTCTTAAAATTATTATATTCATAGGTATTTTCCTGTAAAAATACGAGTAGTTCTACTTTTTCGTACTTGTGCGAAATTTCCGACCAAGGATTGAAAAAACTTTTAATTTGATTTGTTTCTTTGAATTAATTTTTGTGGAACTTTTGTGATAACAGAGAAAAACTATCCAATTAGGGGTTTTAAGGGTTTAAAAATGGTGATTAATTTTTTTCATAGAGTCCTCTAATAAGTAAAGGTAAAAAAATTGATAGAACCAAAAATATGTACTTCATAGAGATGAACAACTTTTATTGAAATAATTTTCTAATACCAGCAACAATCTTGAAGTCAATCAAGAAAAACATATCTTACCCGGTTTTTCGGGTTCACATTTTATACAGTTGGTTTTTAGGTAAGAACGTGAAGAGTAGGATCACAGGGTCTTTTATTTTTTCAAATTAGTAATTTACGCTACGCCCGACAACTGATATAACCCCTCGTATTAGCCCTTATGTAAAACTTACTTTTAGACATATTAAATAGGGTGATTTTTCACGAAAATAGGGTAATGATATGAAGGAATAAATTCTTTCAAATACAATTAATGTAAATACCATATTGAATGCAATATGAAACACTTTTAATTCCTAAGATTTCAAGTCGAAATATATATTGAATTTTCAACAAACAAGATTAATTTTCTTATCAGAAAGACGAATTTTCAACAAAATACATGAATTTTCTACCAAGTAGTTGAATTTTCAACTTATAAAGGGTACATTTTTAACCAAAAATGGATAAGTGCAATTTTCAGAAAAAAATATATAATTTTGAACAAAAACACCGAATTTTCAACAAAAAAAGTTAAATTTTAAACCAAAGAGGTGAATCTTGAAAAAATATGAATTTTTAACAAACATGAATTTTCAACAAAATACATTAACTTTCAACACAAAAATATGATTTTTTTACCAAAGAATTAATTTTCTACAAAAAAGTTAAATTTTCATAAAAATAGTTTAATTTTTAACCAAATAGTTAAATTTCAACCAAAATATGAATTTTTAACAAAAAAGTTAATTTTCAACCGAATACTTTAATTTTCTTTCAAATTGTTAAATCCTTAACCAAACCAGACTGATTTTGACTCAAATAGTCACAATTTTAATAAAAAAGAATGAAGTTATAACCAAAAAGATTAATTTTCGACCATAAAGACGAATTTTCAAGGAAATGCCAAAAGGTGAATTTTCAACTTATAAAAGGATACATTTCTATCAAAAAATGGATAAGTGCAATTTTCAGATAAAACAGTAAATTTTGAACAAAAAAAAACGAATTGTCAAGAAAATAGTTACATTTTCAACCAAAGAGATAAAATTTCAACTAAAGTGGTAAATCTTAAAAAAAATGTATTTTCAATAAGAGTTCAATCCAAAAGATGACTTTTTAACCCAGAAGATTAATTTTCTAAAAATGGAATAGTTAAATCAACCAAAGTCGTTCAATTTCCAACTAAAATGATGAATTTTCCAGCAAAAAGATTATTATTATTATAAAAGATTATTGCTAAAAAAAAGACGAGGTTTCAACAAAATTGTTGAATTTTAAAGCCAAAAGGATGAATTATCTATAAAACGGTGGAATTTCCAACCCAAAAATATGATTTTTTAACAAAAAAGTTAATTTTCTACCAAAAAGTTAAATTTTCGCATTATTCGATTATTTTTACTGGTACTCAGTTGACTAATAGTCAAATCTTAATAAGTTTATGAAATATTATATATGAAAAAATCGAATAAAATAATAAATAATTATATTATACAATTATATTGTTTAATTGTAATTCATTTAATTCGTAATCAAGTACACAAATATAAAAATTTACGAATTATTGTTTACTTAATATAATAACCGTGAGGGAGGTGGTAGTGATTCTATAAAATTTAACTCTACATCTAAAAACCCTAAATCGCAAATTCTACAAGCGAGAACTCTACACAATCATATTTATTAAACAAACTAATTATTCTCAATTTTAACTCAATATGGTTATGAATCCTACGCCGTAAAATTCTATACAAAATAATACTTTAAATTTTGTGAATTTAAATAAACTCTACACAATTTAAAAAAATCTACCCAAAATATTTTAATAAATAATTCTTTGAAAATTTAAATTATTTTGTGTACAAATTTACGCTGTGTAGTTTTACCGTGTTGAGTTTACATTTAAAGCATTTAATTTGTTTAATAAATATGTTTGTGCATAGAGTTTTCGCTAGTAGAATTAGCGGTATAGAATTTGCAAAAGTAGAGTTTCATTTAGTAGAATTTCTACTGACCCTTTTTCAAAAGAACAATTTTCTGCATTATTATAAAAATTGACTTTAGTCAAATAATAGAGTATTTCAAAAAATGTGAGTAATACAATCACAAGTTTATTAATTATTAGTTACTATTAAAAATTCGTCACTTGCATTATTCATGAACAGTTAATTTTAATTGCAATATAACTAATCTTTTCCATAAAAAAATGTAGCAGCTGAAAATATTCATTACGAAATAATTACATTTTAATTAATCTCAAGCGTACATCTTATCTTCTACGCATTTCCTTAAGGGCATGTGACACAGTCAAATACCTACATTACCGACCTCAGTTTTTCAATTTTCCGAATTTTTTTTTGAATCTAAGAACTTTTTTTGTAAATAAAATATCGGGCTGAAACTTTGGAAAATGTATGAGAAGACAATAAGCTACGTTTACGTACTTTATTCGAGGAGGAACTTTGCAAAAAATTATTTTCGAACTAATTAAAACTGGATGCATTTTTTGAACCTAAATACTCTTTTTATAAGCAAAATATCGGCTTCAAACTTTGAGAAATGCAAGAGCCGACAGTAAAGTACGTTTATGTACATCATTTGAGTATAAAAGATGCAAAAAGAAAAATTCCAACTAAATGTCAACTCCGGTATTCGCGATGGGTACGAAAATGCGAAGTCTGGCGGCCAATAATCGAGGCTCTATCAGCTGGCTCGTCTACATCTGAAATATGGGGTCCAGGCTGTCAAAGATTGATGATGCGGTGTTCTTGCAATAATATTTTTTTAAAGTTGTGCCCAGCATAGAAGTTGAGTGAAATATGTTGTTTCAATGTTGAATTATGTATGTATTGAAATCGTTATTGGCTTCGTTTAGTGGCCGCCAGACTTCGCATTTTCGTGTTCACAGCGAATACCGACCGAACTGGCAACCGTTGTTGACATTTAGTTGGAATTTTTCTTTTTGCATCTTTTATACTCAAATGATGTACATAAACGTACTTTATTGTCGGCTCTTGCATTTCTCAAAGTTTGAAGCCGATATTTTGCTTATAAAAAGAGTATTTAGGTTCAAAAAATGCACCCAGTTTTAATTAGTTCGAAAATAATTTTTTGCAAAGTTCCTCATCGAATAAAGTACGTCAACGTAGTTTATTGTCTTCTCATACATTTTCCAAAGTTTCAGCCCGATATTTCATTTACAAAAAAAGTTCTTAGATTCAAAAAAAAATTCAAAAAATTGAAAAAGTAAGGTCAGTAATGTAGGTATTTGACTGTGTCACATACCCTTAATGCGCAATTTATTCGAATAATTGAAAATAATAATTTACAAAATCTTTGATATACAATTTTTATTTTATATTTTCAAGTATGTACCGACTGAGTATCGGCTATTCGATGGACTTGTTCGTTGGGAGAAGAGTGCGGGGGCAAAGAAGTTGGTTGGCGCAATATGCGGGTTGAGAGGCATGGGGGGATCGGGCAATTTTCGCCGGGAGCGCCGTCTACAATTAGTTCCTCGAACTATACCCCGTGCCGCATCTAGGCTTATAATATCTTTGCATTGGGGCGCTTTGATTTTAGTTCGCAAAAGCTTAGGTGCAGAGGGGGCGCTGCGGAAAATCACTCGAAACTGCAGTGGGACTCCGATGCTGTTTCGAAGTCGAAAATCGAACGAATCTCTCTTTCTATCTCCACACGTTAGAAAAAGAGGTCCGTTCGATTTTCGACTTTCGACACGGTATCGGAGTCCCACTGCTGAATGTATGGGATCGGCAATCTCCCAACTCCCAGTGTATAATATCAGTGAGCAGGGTGGGTCATATCTTTGGGGTGGCAGGCAGCCTGCCTGCAGAAAGTCCATAAGAGTGAAAGTGAGTAAAATAGAGACGGACCGTTCTCTACCTCTTTCACTATTGTGGATTTTCTGCAGGCAGGCTGCCTGCCACTGCCGGCAATCGAGGTACGAAAAAGCCGTGAATTTTAAAATCTCAACTCCGAGGCTAGTTTCGGAACATTCCGCCTAGAGGCCGCTCCGTCAGTGCACTCGCGAATAATATGATAATAGTCGTTCTACTTTCTAAGTTTATATGTTTCTTCTACTCAGTGCCTCAGCCAAAAGGTGTCAGTCAGGTGCAGGCAGAAAAATTTAATCCGTGAAATAGTCGGTTGGTTGTTGAAATTTAACGTGATGATGAGTAGCAAAGGATGGAAGGTGAATAAAAGCATGTTTTTTTTTCTTGAAGATTAAAGTTCATATAATAATCACGTAAAGGTGTTAAATTAGGTTACAACCTGAAATTTAGCATTGGATATATTTGTGATTTTCAGGCGGTTCAAGCTCATGTACCATTAATCAAATTTCGTAAAGGTGGAAATAATAGAGGTAATTTTGTATTCATGTTAGTATTTATGTGGAAAAATTGATATAACATTGTTTTGTTTTTGGCACGGTTAGCTGTAACTGGGGCGACTTCAGCGCCATCTACTACGCAGCCAGTGCTGTCAGCGTCTACAAAAATTAGTGGTGCTACGGGGCCCAATGTAACTCCATTACCAATTATCGAAGATTATCAATTGCCGCCTCGTTTTCACAGACGACCCTTAGATCCAAAGGAAATTGAATATATTAACGTAAGGATATTAAAATAACATTTTTTTAAAGTTCAATCAAAAATATTGTTTCATCTATTAATTTTTCCCAATTCTTTATTCCAAAAAATTGAAAGTAATTACTTTTATAAACATAAGTTAATAACAGTTCTTTCGTTACGGGATAAATATGCAAAAATAATACTCAAATTATATAATTTTTATAAATTTATTTAGCAGAATATGAGTTTCCCACTTTCCTGCGTCCAATTTATAAAATGTTATATGACAATGTATACACGTTTCCAGGAACACTTACAGCATTTTAGGGAATTTTAAGCTATTTCATGGGATTGCAAAGGACTTCAACGCATTTCAAAATCCTTTAATCTTTTAAAGGAGTTTAATAAATATTAAGGGAACTCAAATTATTTGTTGAAATTTCAAGAAATTTTAGTGGATTTCATATGATTTGAAGGTTACAAGCAGGGATTAGGAACGAAATCTTTAAATGTAGGACATGTAGGGTGAGCGCAGTGGTGTAGTCGAGGCCTGGCGGGGCCTGGCGCCGCCAGGGTACTTTTCTCGAAGGCCTGGCGGCGCCAGGCCACTTTCTTGTCACACGGAAAATTTTTCCAGTTATGGGCCATCCATAAACTATGTTACCAATTTTGGACTTTCTTTATCTCCCCCAAAAGTAACGTAGCTGTTGGCTAAAGACGGATTTTGCGTTTATAAATTCTTTTATATAAAATTAATGTAGGTAACATATTGCATTCAATACAAAACACTTGAAATTCCTGAGATTTCAAGCCGAAATATATTCGATTCTTAACAAAATAGTTGATTTTTCAACCAAAAAAGGTTTTCTACCCAAAGAGATGAATTTTCAAGAAAAAAAAACGAATTTTCAAAAACAAAAATTAATAATTTTGCACCAAACAGTTCCATTAACAACCAAATAGATTAACTTTTCAGTAAAAGCGACGAGTTTTCCAAAATATAGTCAAAGATTTAACCAAATAATACAATTTTTAAGAAAAAAAGACGAATGATTTCGAAGACAGTTGATTTGAAAAAAGTTACTTTTCGACCAAGAAAGAGAAATTTTCAACTAAGAAGATTTTTTTTCTACCATAAAATATGAGTTTTTAACCTAAAAGGATACATTTTTAACAACATAGTTCAATTTTCATCCAAAAATGATAACTTCGAAAAATAATTAAATTTTCCAAAAATAATGAGATGTTTAACAAAATAGTTGGATTTCTAACCAAATAGTCGAATTTTCGCACAAAAAAGATTACAATTCAATCAAATATTTGAAATTTCAAGACAAACAGACAATTTTTTTAGAAAACCGTTGAATTTTTATTTTAAAAAAATCATTTTCAACCAAGAAAGATGAATTTTCAACAAAAAAGTAAAGTTTTCAAGCTAAGAAGTCGAATGTTTTGAAAAACAGCGGTCTTTTAAATCTGAAAAAAATGAATTTTTAACAAGAAAGATGATTTTCAATCAAGGAAGATGAATTTTCAACAAGATAGTTAAATTCTCAATCAAAACGTTAAACTTTCAACAAACAAGATTAATTTTCTACCCAAAAAGACGAGTTTTCAACAAAATACATTAATTTTTTAACAAACAGTTGAATTTTCAAATTATACAATATACAGGATAAAGTTTCAACCAAAAATGGAATAGTTACATTTTCAGATAAAAACTCTGACAAAAAAAAACTTTGAACAAAAAAAAACGAATTATCAACAAAATTTTTTAATTTTCAATCAAAAAGACGAATTTTCTACAATACAGTTAGAATTTTCAACATAAAAGTTCATTTAAAAGCAAATAGTTGAAATTCCGACTCTAATTATGGATCCTCAATAAAAAAATTAATTTTCTCACAAAATTGTTCAAATTTAAGTCGAATGATCGATTTTTCAAGTAAAAAAGATGAATTCTCAACTATGCATGTAACAGTTGATATTTCCACCAAACAAATGCATTTTTAACCAAAAAGGATCAATTTTCAACCAAGAAGATTAAATTTCTACCAAGAAAGACGAATTTTCAACGAAAAAGTTAAATTTTTAACTCAAAAAGATAAATTTTTAACCAAAATTGAAAAGTATAATTTTCAGTTTAAAAAATTTATTTTCAACCAAAGATGAAACGAAGTTTCATTGAAATAGTTAAATTTTCAACCAAAGAGATGAATCTTCTACTAAAAAAATAAATTTTTAACAAATTAGTTGAATTTTTGTGAAAAAGATGACTTTTTAAAATATAGTTACATTTTCAACAAAATAATTAAATTTTTCAACCAAATAATAGAATTTTTAACGTACCCAGATGAATTCCGAACCAAAAATATAATAGTAGCCTTTTCAATAAAAAAAAGAATGTTATGACCCCCTGTTATGCCTCCCCCCCTCAAACTGGAAACGTAATTTATGGAAAGTACCGCCAGGCCACTTTTTCTTTTAGGACTACACCACTGGGTGAGCGCAAGATCTGCTTTTCTCTCCCTCCGCACTCTTAGAAATAGAAGGGCCTAGTCGTGGACCTCGAGGTAAGAGAATTCGTGTGGCGAGCAGAGACTGAGTGGTGGGGGTTACTAGAAAGTTTGGCCTTGTTATATTCGAGCGGGCTGCGTGATTTCGTTAGCTAGAGCAAGCAAAACGAACAGGCGAGCACCAATTTGTGAAATCGTTTCCGATCTCTCCACTAGTGGCCGTCCACTCCTACTCATACACCTCTAATAGCACGGAACGTTCCGCGGAAACCTTCGGAACGTGTAAAATGTCCACCGCTTGGGAAAGTTCCAGGAACGTTCCAAACAAAAATTACTGTTATTGTTATTATTATCATCAGTAAATATCGCGTAAACCTTAAGAGATAGGTCAAAATCAATGTCAGATTATCATGTGGATATCATATTATATAGGGATACCATCTGGGTCGGGTGAAAAACCAGGACGCCCAAAAATTTTCAAGCGATCCCTAAAAAAAAAAAGGTCATCAAGACAAAAATGTAGCAGATAACCTTCAGAAAAGTATGGGAAACGGTATAAATACTGTACTATTATTGTATGGTACTATTATTGTATTTATAAATAAATACATGTACACCGAAGAACTGTTCACATACTAATTCCAGAATTTGGATAGCGCGCGCATTTGTATAAAGTCGCCTTCAGTATTATGCTGAAACATGCAACTGCGATTGTAGAAAAATATAAATATAAAATATTTGCTGTAAAAAATCTCGGTTTCGTAAAAAACCAGGACATTTTGCCTATTTTCAAGAAGAAACCAGGACACCAGGACAGACCTCGAAAAAAGAGGATATGTCCCGAAAAACCAGGACGGGTGGTAACCCTATATTATAGTGTAGTATATGCGGTACTTAAAACTCAAAAATGACATCCATTTTTACCTATCTCTTACGATTTACGAGATAATTGTTGTTAAAAATAACAATAACGGAAGGTTCCCCTCAGGTCCCAGTGGAACGTTCCTAAGCGGCGGACGTTTTACACGTTACGTGCTTTTAGGGAGGGAGATAGTGACTAGCTAGTAGCTACATGTGAGAGAGCCACCCGAGAGCAATACTGTTCAATACGTAATATTATTCTTGCGCTTTACTTGAACTTGTTTTTAATTTTTATATTACATATAATCTGAAACAGTAATCCCAAGACAAATAATCAGTGGCGGATTTAGTTATTTGTCGCCCGTAGACTAACAAAAATTTGCCGCCTTTAGGCTGACAGAAATCAACTACTCGATTTTGAATCCACAGTAATCTCAAATATTGCCTGTCGTGTAGCGCTTTTATTTGTTTGTTTGTAAAATTAAAATTCATCGGATGAATTATGTAAGGTTTTGAATTACTCAATAAATTGCATAAGTGGGTTAAATAAAAAATTAATATTTTCAGTCAATCTTTATGACAATTTGTTCACCTCGCTCAGACTGTATCTATTTAGAAAAAATCCGAAATTTTTGAAAATTTATCACAGGAAAATTCTGCCGCCTCCCAAATTTTGCAGCCTATGTAGCCTATATGGGAAATCCGCCACTGCAAATAATTAATAATTTATCTGTCTTGTTTAAATTAGAAATTAGCAGTGAACATATACGTGAACATTTGGAGACTGAGCAACTTTAAAACGAAAATTAATTTAGAAATTCAAATAAGAAATATTGAACCTTTAAAATATTTAGATGAAAGCTTTAAAAGTATCTCTCAACATTTTAACATCTTTTAAACATACTAAAATGTAAATAAAATGTGAAAAAAATAAATGTTGAAACAAATAAAAATGGTTTAAACAATAAATAACCCATAGCATAATTTTGTTTCACTTAAATCGATTTAGCCGTTCTCGAGAAAAAATGTTTATTTTTTTATTTTTTTTATCATTCCAACAAATCCCATTCACATTTTTTCAGGTATTATCTTTTGGGGGTCATTCACAAAATACGTGATACATTTTTCATGAACTTTTAACACACCCTTCCCCTTGCGTGATGCTTTTTCCATTGATCTTAACACGGAGAATGATACTTTGATAGACCCCCACCCTCCCCTGAACGTATCATGTATTTTGTAAATGACCCCTTGAGAAATTTAATCTCATATCAAGGACTACTTATTGTAAAAATTTCAAATAGATCGTAGCTTACCCTGCTATTAGGCGAGTGACCGCTCCGCAAAAAGTGCCTAACTCCGTATAACAGTGCAATTATTTTTTAAATTGAGTGTATTGCAAATGAAGAAAAAAGAACAATTTGTCATGACATCAGTCACCGGCGTCATCTCGAGATAACGTCATCAATGTGTTAATATGCCTCTCGGAGCGCCTGAGCGTTTAGGTTGGAGTTATGATGGCTTAACTTTTTTTTTCGACTCATTAATTATCAACTTTTATTAAGGACATTTAAAGTAACATTTTAAATGTTTCCCGATCCATATAATAATAAATTTGTTGAATTTGTATTAAAAAGAATACAAATTTTTGTACATTTTTTGTCCAAACGTATTGACAATTGAACTTTAAGCGGCGATGGCCACTTTCTGGCACAGAAAACGCAAAAATATGTTTCTACAAACTCCACCGCGAAATTCCTTCTGTTTTTTAATTTCAACTCTCAGGACCGCATATATAGTCTGTGAACCCGACACAGTATGGCGCAGTAGCGCCCAGGGAGGCGCGATGTTAGCAACTTCTAATACGGCATTGACTATCCGAGCATTATGGCCGTCAAGGGACGCTCAGGAGGGAGACAGAAGCAGTCAAGCGTGAAGCCTGCGTTTCTTCGGATAGCACATAATCGGGATCCCAGTGTATTTTGAATCACATTATTTCTATCCTAGTCTATAACAGAGTGCACAGTCTTCCCCTTTTTTTCGCAGTTTCCCCTTTTTCTTGAAATTTATCTTTTTTTCCCTATTCTCAAAAAACTTCCCCTTTTTTCCATTTTCTCTTTAAATATACGATATTTGAAAATACAATATTTGAATTACTTGCAAAATTCTCTGAAATTAGTAAGTGTACCCATTATTGAATAATAGTTAAAGCACTTACAGAACTTGAATAAATTATTTATGTATAAATAAGGTACCTACCTAATTAAAAAATGGAATATTCCAAATTTATCAACTGCAATGTTAAATGTTCTAACTTGAGCAATTTTTAATTTGATTTTAAGAGCACTGAAGAGTAGGACGGAGTGAAAGTGCTAAAACAAATTAAATCGTTGGAGCTGAGGGAACAAAAACTTATGGGTTGACATTCGACAAAAGTGAAAACAATTTTAAACCAGTAAAATTTAAAGATTTCAAATTCAAAATATTTTCTATTAGTTCAAAAATTATGACAAATTTGTTATATTTACAGCTTTTACTAGTGAGCAATAATAAAAAATTACAAAATTTAATAATAAATTTTTTGCGCATCAACAATTTTTTTTAAAGTGTGCAAAAACATGTTTTTGTGGATTGAGTCATATGCACGCATTTAAAAAAAAAAAAGTTGAATATGTCGAATCTGAAATTTATTCAGCTTGAATCAAACATTTTATCATTTTGCTTTTTCGGAAAAAAACTTTCGTCGTGATTTAGGATTTTTGGTATTTCATATTTTTTTGCGATTTTGGAACATTATGTCCACCACGAAAAAAATATTTCCCATGAATAAAAAATAATAACATGTTTCTTTGGTTCAAGCTGAAGAACTTTCAGGTTCGAATCAATCCAAAAAACATGTTTCTATACATTTTCAAACAATTTTAAACAATGAAGAAACAATTTTTTAACTTGAAAATTTTTTTTTTGTAAATTTAAAAAAGACAACAGAACATTTTTACCGATTTCAAAATGTTTTTCTTTACTTGTTTTGTATGTCGGACCACAAATTATTATCCCTCAGCTGAAACGATTCGATTAATTGTAGCATTTTTACTTCGCTCTACTGTAGATTGTAGTTTTAAATTTACATTGAAAGTATTAAATATAGTAAGGAAGAAATGACAAATCTTGGAAAGAAATATTTATGAGAACTATGTTAAGCATATAAAAATTGTGTATTAAACTAATTATATTTTTTTTCGGACTTTTTTATATCAATGTGACTGGATTACCAACGACCTAAGTATATCCAATTTTTAAAAATAAATTCTTTAATGGCAGAAATCATTGAAAAATCATTGAAAACTATTTAAAAATATAACATTTCTTATAAAAAATTTGTTTGTGCTTTTCGACATATAAAAATAAATGTTTAATCTTTCCCCTATTTTCCCCGTTTTCATGATAAAATCACCCTATTTCCCCTTTTTTTTAGCTCCTTTTGCGCTGTGATCCCTGCTATAATCTCACATCTATCCACCAGTTTCAAATAAAGTCGCTGTGTAGCGCTAGGTGCAACACTTTCTTACAAGTGCAATGGATTGTCAAAACTATAAGTCTACGTTAACTTAAATGCCACCATGAATTAAGCTTTGACGGCTAGATATTGCATCGGCTGACTGCTTTTGAAGTCCGAAAAGTCCGAAATGTCCGAAAAGTCCGAAATAAAATATTTTGCTTTCAGGGAATAAGCAAATAATGAATTACTTACTACTTCTCGCAAGTTATACAAAAGACTTGCTTGGAAAAATAGATGGGATCACAGATAGAGATTAATAGAAAAACGTGGATACAAATACGATAGACATTCACGAGCACGGCGCGGTGGATAGACTCACGGATAGAAACAGATAGCGTTTGAGGAATGCAATGTATTT